>JABASI010002202.1:0-20636 GCA_019776505.1 Tomocerus nigrus
TTTTCTCTTTGATATTCAATTCTGTTCCACATACCATAAGATAAGTAGTAGCGAATCGCACCTAGAAAGTGGTATTTATTATATAAATGTTATTCTTAGAACCATATAATGGGGTTTTTTTAAAGGCCATCAGTTAAAAGCTAAAGCATCATAGATTTTATGATAAATTCCATGGTCTTTGTTAAATGTCACAGTAAAAGGATGACACAATGGGAAATGTTTTACCAAAGCTCCTATGCTGAGACAGGCTAGTCCAAGAAGTAGAGTGCGCTTTTCCAAAGTAGCTAACTCAATTTGGCATCCAATAACTCCAAACAGAAGTGGTTCAAAGATAAGCCATAAGAATGTCATAATCCAAGGTACAGAATTATCCTAGGCATAAATAAACGATATTAAAATGTTAATTGGGTTACGTAGTCATATTCATAATTAATTGTAATCAGAAATACTAGTTTAATATTCTGCCGAGTGCTTTGCTTACATCTGTCCAAGCTCCTCTATTCTTCCAGAAACAGGAAGCCACAAAAGCCAAAAGTAAACAGCCTAACGCTCCAGCCCCGGAGTAGCCCAAATGACTACAGCCGACTACAGAAACAATCCCTCCTCCTAAAATCAGACCTGTTTTCTGCAATATCTCACTTTTCTCTATCTGCGAAATAATATCATATAAATAATTACTTGGTATTACGTGTATCGATGAATTTTTTCACAGTTAATCTGTTAATGCATTTCTATGTATGATCCGTACCTTTCCTTCTGATTTGTGAAACATGAAACCACAAAAAGTTCCCCATATCAATCCCACAGCGAGTCCTAACAGAACTTCAGTCGGACCCTGGACGATTCTTTGCCACATGTTTTTATTAGCAAAGACAAAGCCCAAAGTTGTGCCGAAGCAACAAATGGCAACCACATTATCAAGACTGGCAGAGGCTAATACAATCGTTGGCACTCCTTTCTTCATTCCATAACCTTGTTCTTTCAAATGCAACAATCTTGGAACAACGACTGCGGGAGAGACGGCAGCAATTACAAATCTATGTAGAAGATTATTTTCTTATAATATTATTATTATTTTGCATTTACTTCAACATGAGATTTTCGTTGTTGCAATTATTTTATTACCCAACAAGAAAACTCCAGGCCCATGGAAATCCGATTAAAAAGTGTGCAAGGACACCTACGGTCACAGCTTCAAAAATTGTAGGGAATAGAGCCAATCTAAACACAAGTGCTTTCAATCTTAAGAGAACTTGTAAATCCAGTCCTAGTCCAGCTCTAATCAGAATTATTGCCAATGCTATTTGTCTGGAGTAAAATTAAAACACGGCCATAAAATAACCTGCACATTACATTGCATTACAGGCCACTTGGTTATCTACGTTGCATTTTAAGTAGATTAATTTAAATCAAATTGTATTTTTACGAAGATTGGAGTTTTGCTCATACCTTATAGGAGTAGATATATCAGGATTCATATATTTCCCAAAATCTAAATGTGGTATGTTTCTGATGGCGATACCTAATCCTAACATTCCCACCATCGGTGGAAGTTTGACAAATGTCACAACGTAACCTGTAAAATCAATGCAAAACATAATGAAACGAATTCTACACTAAATCTGTCTATGTTTCTTTATTTGAGTAGTACATTAAAAAGTTTATGAAAAAGTGTAGAAGTTCATTGTGCTGGATGCATACCTAAAAATTTTCCTCCGAATAATAAAACGACGAGAACAAAAACAGAGCCTCCAGGAAGATCTTGAGACCCAACGAGTAGATAGGCTATTAGCCATGTCAATAGAGGAATTACTATTGCAAGTAAAGCGACAAAAACCAAAGGATTTAGTTTAAAACTCTTAATGAAGTTTTCAAAACTAACACTTAATCTTTTAGACGATTGATTCTCGACAAATTCATTGTCATTTTTAGGTACAGTGGCCCCATTACTCCCTTGAATTAGGACTGACTTTGAGGCTCCAGCTTCTAGTTGCTGTTGAGATTGACTAACTTCCGTAACTAGACCTTTTTCGTCTATTGCTCCATAGGAAATTCCAGGTAAGTGTGAAGTTAAAGGAGAAATTGCGGACCTTTGCTCAGACTTGGGACCCTCTTGATGATTATCACTGTCCATTTCATTGAGAATCTCCTACTCATTGAGAATCTGCGTATAATCCTTTTTGAAATCCTGTTTCTTTCTGCTGGATTTTATATATCAGATGTGTGATTATAAAATTTAGATTAGATATTAAATACATTTAGGGGTTGGGAATTATTGGGCTACTAGTAAAATTATCTGCGAGCTGTCTTCCCATGTTACTGCCAAAGATAAGTTGATGTGTTTAACTTGTTCTGGGACACACGCTTCGCAAAATAGTCAATACGATCATTAAGATATTACTATATGCATGATGCATTGGCATTGGAAAACGCCTGCAAAATGTGCCGAAATATTTATTGTAGGTCTTGTATACACAGAACAGAACAGAGCTCATTAATGGCACGAATTGTTATGTTAAGTTTCATATATTATTATTATATGTATATTAGTACACTCTTCAATCAGAAAGATAAAGGTACAATAACATGATAGAGTCTGCAAATAGAAATACAATTAAATGGTAACACGTCCTGATTATCGCTTGTTGAACCATTCAACTGTGATCCATGTTGAAACTGGAGCATTCTTGGAAATGTATCCGTGTGAATTGTAATAATTGAATCATAATAATGTAAATTGCATGCTTACTATTCAGTAATACATGGCAGAATTTCAAATGTATGTGAACAAACGAATTGAACAAATCCTTTCACCTTTATGCACTATCCAGGAAACGAAGATCTAAATCGTAATGAATTGCAGACGTGTTTATTATGTGCTTGCGCATTTATTTAGTGTTTCTCACTAGCAAAAAGGTTTTTGATTTCCGAATCAAAATAAAATTGAAGATTATTAGCTATTTTTAGCCGGCTCAGGAATCCTCTGTAACCATGAGGGAAGAACTATGCCAGAAACTCATAAACTTTGAAAACTCAAATACTGATAGCAGTGTGCAAGCAAAGAAAGTTATAATAATTAAGTAATTTAATTGGTCTTAGAAGGTCCTCACGCTGCTGTAACCATATTATAATTAACTTGAAAGTCAATGGTAAGGTCCACAAAAGTAGGTATAGATTATGCCACTCGTTTTCATGTAAAACTTACAGCAGAGTAAGTGATGGCCTATTTTCAGGGTGAATTTATTTGTTTGCCAGTTTATCTTGTGCGGTGCGTGTGTATTGAATACTAGCTGACGCCAGCATTAATGCACTATCTAACTATCTACATATTTTCAAAACGTTTTTGTTTTCTAATACACCTTACATATATAAATACATTAAGCTCCACGTGTGCCTGTACATTAAAAACCAATACAGAATATACCATTAGTACATTTTAAAATAAACTTACACTTGAAGAAACGTGATTAATATTGCATATAAATGAGATGGTTCAAAGAAAACTTTACATACATCTTGAACTAACAATAAGTACATACGAATCACAGTCACAACACAAGGTTATTTAAGTGATGTTGCCACAGACTTACTATTATAATAAGCTGATGCTTTCTAAAAGTGACAAAATTGTGTTATGTGAAACCAAAGATTGAAAATGGACGTCATGAATATGAAAGATTATTAGAATGACAATGAAAAACGTTTTATAACAAGCACTGAATTGTCTGAATACTATGTCTACCCCTGGTCTACCCAAAATAGCACTTACGTTCGGTACCTAAAATTATGTTATAGAGCACTATAGCATATGATATGTATAATATGGCACATTATATGATATTATTATATTGATATATTTATTTATAAATACACCTTGACCCTTCCTACAAGTTCAGCATTATCCATGCAAAGAAATGAAGCCTTGCCTTTCCTGGAATTAAGAGTTATTTATAATATAATGCTTCGAACGCTGGATGTGTTTGTTTCAGTTCAGATTTTCAGAATACTTACGAAAGTTGGCTATTGAAATAGTAATGTATTATGGGGTTCATTAGAAGAGCACTAATAGTATATAATATAACATCTCTCATTCAAATCAAATATGATTAGCATTCTGAAATCTATTTACTCATATCGCTATGTATGGGAGAATATTGATTAGGATATGGTAATATCGTTAAGTATATACTGTATGGAATTATACCTACAGTAATTGATAGTTTTGGACTATGATGATGAGGATGCTAATTACCATATCTCTTATATTGCATTATGTTTGAAGGATATTTATATATTAAAGTTCCGGAAAATGGTTATTAGGGCATTACCCCCTAATAAGAAAGGAAATGTTTTCTTCGCACTTAGTTTTATCTCCTTCCCATGAGGTCATGTTACGCTCAATGCTAAACTTTGACATTTTTGTTGGCCAAATTGGCAATAAACGAAGATAAACATGCGAAAAATGTACATGTATTCTAGTAAAACATTTCAATTTTACACACTCAAGTATAAAGCAATGAGTTGTAGATTTTTCAGTTTAAACTTATCAGGACTGATATAATTATAGGATTAGTTGTATTTATTTATAGCTAGTTTACTACAGATAAATAGTTCACATCACACTAAATTTTGAGATAATAAATCTAATACTTGATTTACTCTCTTGTTACATGACTACTAATTATTTCGTAAAGTAGAATTTTGTTGGCTCCGGTAAATATTTATAACTAACTAAATACAATTTCCATATACATCTTACATAGGTTTTTTTTTCCTTTTCAGTCTGCAGATTTAATAGTAGCTAATTACTGTCATTACTATTACAAACACAAAATACTATATTTATCAATTTACCATACTTAAGGACATTTATAGGGCCGCAAACTACTTACTAATGAACAGATGAAATAAATCGGAGAATACTACTAAGTTTGAAAGATTGAAGGCAAGCAATTGCTGGTTATAATATTTATGAAATTAAACTGAACAGAACAATTAGAATTCTATTGCGGCATCATGAGTTGCTAATGCCCAAATACCTTATTCATTTCTAAATGGAGGAAGTCGACGAATGAAGATTTAGCAGAGGCCGCAATATCTTCTGCATGAATATCTGACTCGTCGGCTGCTGTTGCAGTCAAGTTCGGTATAGTCATCGCAAGAGGAGATCTTATCTCGACATGAGCAAGTGTCACATGTTTTTGGGCAACTATTCCAGTATTCTTGATTCAGACAGCTGTGGAAACTCAAACCAGAGCACCAACTGTGCCTATTGTGGCAAAACCCTCCTGGAGGAGGACGCCCATGTTCGCCTTCGTCCGTTCCTGGAGGTGGTCTGTCATGTCCTCCCCCGGGTCGAGGTCTTTCGTGACCGCCATCTCCACCTGATGGAGGCCTTTCGTAATCACCCCCTCCACCCCCAGAAGGCGGCCTTTCGTAACCACCCCCTCCACCCCCTGATGGCGGTCTTCGCCCTCTCACCACCCCTTCCACGACAAGGGGAGGACTTACAGCTCCTAGGGGAGGTCCTTGAATAACTACCAAGCTGTCTTCCTCGCAAGAACAATCACTAACCAGTAAAACAGACCCTAATAATAAAAAACTCAATAATTTCGATTTCATGGTTTGTTCTTAAAAGACGTTTTTAAGAAAAATGACAGCGAATATCTTTAGCTTCTTTAGGAATTGCGAAAGAGGAGTGTGGTCAGGCTAGTATTAAGTGCTAACATCACTTTTATAGAAAAATTGAAACGGAAGTACGTTGACTTACTTATCCCTTAATGAGGTTCATCATCATCCGTTATCTCCCTTATCGCAAGCATATTTTGCTAAATAACTGCCTAGTTTCATGACGATAGAATTGGTAATTTACAAAATTGTAGCATGTAAGCTAGCAAGCAGGCATGTCGTGCTGATATATCGTAAACTTATTTACACGTTACACGTGCGTACATTTCCTTAATTTTTGCATTCCTTATTGGTACAAGCATGATTGATAAGTGATAACACTATGACACATATAGGTATAGGTACCTACTAATTAGTCATGAAGTCACCTATGTAATTACATTTTCTTTCTTCAGAACAAGCCAGCAGATGTTTACTTAAAGTACCTAAATTATTGTGTTCTTATGCCTGTTAAGCGAATAATATTATGATATCAAATAAAGTAAATAGTTAGACAGTTAGACTTAGACTTATAATTTGTACATACCTAGTAATCTGTTTATCCTCGTGATTTTACGGGAAGAGCAGTATAGGTACTATAGAATATTAGGTAAGCTTACGCGTTAAGGGGTAAGTACTGCACTGTTTAGAGTTGAGACTGCTGACAATTAACTGATGAGATGAGAAAATAATTTTTGGTTAGTATATTCATCCAGTATGAAGAAATGTGAGAAATAATATTATATGTAAGCATATTATATGTATGTTTGGTTCGTACCGAAACAACACTACTGTTTTAGTCATAATGTGAGCTACAAAAATCGTACTTCCATTTTACCTAGTGCCAACTTGCCCATAATAAAGCTTTTGGTTAAAAAATACAAATCCAAAACAATACAAATCCCTGTGTTAATCAAAAGTATCTATGTAGAATGGTCTTTGGCCTTAAACTGCGAACGTTCTCAGTTAAACAATGAACAAAATGGGTAATAATAAAATTAACAGTTGTAAAAGGGATATAATACAAGTAGCGCTTTGGGTATGACTACCACATTGGCATTGGTATATGAATCTAATGTACAATTTACATGTTACTTTGAATACTGCATTGATGGGGTAGTATGTGTATTTCAAATTCTGTACAAGTACATGGCCTAAAGAAGGATTAAAAGTGAAAATGGCGTCAATAAGTCAAGGTCAACGTGGTCATTCCAAACTGGAGAAATATGAATTCTGCGTAATCCATTGTTCTAATCGGCTGTTCGCCAAATATGTACTACCAAAAATATTACATCACTAAATACACCCATTGGGAATGTTTTCTTGCTCCCTGTGGTGAAATGACATCGTTCGTGCTCTCTCGATCACTGAGTGAGGCAACCTTAATTTAATTCATTCAAAAGTTATCATGCACGGGGACGGACAGACAGACAGATCTAGCATCCCTATACAGAGTAAACCACGCTACTCTGAATAAAGGAGTAGTACAGTGTAGAAATGCATTCAACCGTCGACACAAAACATACATTGCATTTCATCGATGTAAAAGTGAGTTATTTTATGTAAGCATTGCCGTAGTCCATATACAAAAGACAGACCCTCTTGTTCTATATGAGTTGGGGATTCCCCGAAAATCCAGTAATCTGGTCAGGTGAAATGACATCGTTCGTGCTCTCTCGATCACTGAGTGAGGCAACCTTAATTTAATTCATTCAAAAGTTATCATGCACGGGGACGGACAGACAGACAGATCTAATATTCCTATACAGAGTAAACCACGTTATTCTGAATAAAGGAGTACAGTGTACGTGTAGTTTTTCCATTAATAGAAATGCATACAACCGTCGACCCAAAACATACATTGCATTTCATCGATGTAAAAGTGAGTTATTTTATGTTTGCATTTGCCGTAGTCCATATACAAAAGACAGACCCTCTTGTTCTATATGAGTTGGGGATTCCCCGAAAATCCAGTAATCTGGTCTAAACATCGTGTTAATTCAACCCGCAAAGAAAAGACAAAGATGATGCTTACAATTAGTATTAACTTACTGCCAAGCCCTTCGGGCAGTTTATATTTATGCCTCTTGATGCTATGCATGCATGGTCTTCCCAGCTTAACTTTAAGACAAGTTGTACTAATGGACAGAATTATCATATTTATTGCATATGTAAATAGATAAACGGTAGTACATTACCTTACCTTAATTTGGGTGCAAGAATGAACTAACCTCTCTGTCTAGCTTGTATTATATGACGTACTTATTTAAGTTGTAATACTTGCAATGTAAATGTGATATTTAGTTGCATATACCCTGCTTGTCCACGACTTTATCACACGGATGTACACAGAATGTTATATATTTAGAGATTTACATCGGAACATAATGAATCGTGAGGTTTAGCAATTAGCTTTTGTGATATCCAGTAAACATGATTTATAAAATTTCCTAGTATTGCTTTAAAGAATTCAAGGTCCATGTTTCTATCTACGCATCTGTTGAGCAGATATTTCCTTAATTTATAGAATAGTATGTAGCATCCATTATGCTATGAATCCTTTTGACAGACTATTGTCATTTAATATCACCGCATTACACAGCTTTGTGCCGTCCCACTAACACTTTGACACATTGTTCAACAACACACGGAGACGACAGGTGTGAAGGTATTCCCATTAAATTGAGGGAATTTCTGATAGATCACAGTCAAATATTTACAAGATTCATGCACTTAATTTAATTTTTTTTAAATCATGGCGAAAGGACAGTCTACAAGTTCTTATAATCTTCGTAATGGTAATGGTACATGTAAGAAAAGTGATAGTACAGATGAAGTCGTTAAATTAAGAAGAGAAGTTGGATTAATGGAAGGGACTGCAATAACAATTGGATCTATAATTGGATCAGGTAGCTAAAAAACTTTTATTATATGTATCGTATCATCCAAACACATTTGAATAAGGTTTACACGTAATAACTGCTGATTTATTTCATTTTCAGGAATTTTTGTGTCTCCTACCGGGGTTATTAAATTGGTTGGATCTGTCGGAGTATCTTTGTCAGTGTGGGTAGTATGTGGGATTCTTTCTGCAGCTGGGGCTCTTTGCTATGCAGAGTTAGGAACAACATACCCTAGCAGCGGAGGAGAATATTTCTATTTAAACAAAGCTTTCGGACCAGTTCCAGCATTTTGCTACCTTTGGGCAGCTAACGTCATTTTCTTGTAAGAAAAAAATAATAGTGTCTTTAAATATTTTAACAGATAGAAGTGTTTTCCACTCCACAAATATTTTTTGCTCTATTTCTTACATTATAATGTCCAAGAGTGGTGTTATATGTATTTCTGTATTCTGTGGGGGTAATTGGGTATACCGTAACAGGTAGCCGGTATGTATTTATGTATATATTCAGTATAGGAATAATCAGGTATAACCTACGTTATTGAATTAGAAAAATATCGGTATGATTTTATTTAAATGGAAATGAAAGATGTATTTTCTTCAGTGTCTCTTTCATCTTTCATTTTTCTTTTCTAGTAGAACAATAACCCAAACAGAAATAGGTATACAAGTATCAACGAATTGAGTAGGTAATCACAGTGTGCTTAAATATTGACAAACCATTTTCACATTTATATCCTGAATGTATCCGACAGACCGATTTAGAATCAAACTATAAATAATTGTGATTTTCCTATCAAAAATTGCATATAATATGAACTTTGAATTTTCCATTTCAGGCCAACAACGAATGCCATTTTGGCGTTGACATTTGCTCAGTATGTGACACAGCCATTTTTTGCGATGGGTTGTGAGTTGCCAAAATTGGCCATTCGACTAATGGCTGCATGTGCCATTTTTCTTCTCACATTTCTCAACTGCTATGATGTAAGGAAAACAACTCAATTACAAAATGTTTTCATGTTTGGGAAAATTGCAGCCCTCATTCTTATCATCATTACAGGAGTCACTGCCATTTTTAATGGTAATTCATAATGACATTTTACAGAACTTGGAATCTCTCATTGATTTGAATAATCAAATTGTAGTATTACTGGAAAAGTCGGCAACAGTAATACCTTCGTATTTAATGCGTGCATTTATTATTTAGGTCACACTGAAAATTACTTGGATCCATGGTATGGCTCCGTTTTAGACCCTGGAAAAATAGCAACTGGATTTTATTCTGGAATGTTTGCCTACAATGGTTGGAATACTTTGAATTTCATGACAGAGGAACTTAAGACTCCCAGCAAGTAATTTTCTCTTTCAATTCTAAAGGAGATATCGAATACTCAACTAATTAACATATAATATTTAACTTTATCATTCATTAAAAACTAAACATTGTGCTTCCCTAAATAAGTTATGAAATTTTGCCATACTTTGTTAAATTGATTTTTAATTACAGAAACCTGCCAAGAGCAATTTATATATCAATGCCTGTCGTAAGTACATATGCATAGAAAGTGTTGACTTTTTTCAAAAATTACAAATATCAACAGATAATGCTGTATCAATGAAATTAGGTGACAATTATATATGTGTTGACAAATGTGGCCTACTTTTCTGTGTTATCGCCCTATGAGCTAATTACATCTAGTGCAGTAGCTGTGGTAAGACAATTTTATTACATAATTTTTTGGTGTGTTCTTTAATATTTTTACCAAATTAATTCCGTGGGTTTCCACAAAAGTAATTTGATGTAGGTACTCCTATATGCATTAATTAGATGCACTTATTTTTGACAGAGTTTCGGAGGGAAGTTATTAGGAGCGTTTGCATGGACGATGCCAGTTTGTGTAGCTATGTCTGCCTTCGGTGGCCTCAGTGTTCACATAATGACATCATCTCGGTAAAAATTTAAATACATTTCTGAATCGTCCAGTTAGAATTAAAATAGTGAGAAAGATATGAATTTTTAAAGGATGATGTTTGTCGGAGCACGGAACGGTCATTTTCCTAGCATGCTGTCCCTCATCAAAACTTCTAGACTGACACCGACTCCTTCACTGATATTCTTGGTATTTGCTTTTACTTATTATACACCGATAATCGATGTCTACAGTACGATCAGAAAATTACTCCATCGCATCCCACATTTTCTTTCCAAGAGCTAATTTCAATCAAAATTTTAGCCTAGACTTTCACCATAAAATTGTCGCGAAAGTGCTGGTGAAAGTTTCTCAGAGATGCTAATGAAAAAGAAAGTAGCATGTGAATTAGGGTTTTCATCGTACTGTGTATATATAGTTTCTTGCCAAAATATCTTCATGTGCTAATGATAATGATGAATTAGTTTTCGAGATTATTTACAATTGCTGCTGATTATGTTATTTAGTAATTTATTATATAGTAATAATTTTCTCGGACAATTTCTAGTTAATTACTTCCCAGATATATTATAATATTGTGTGTTCCATGAATTTTCAGGGACTGTTATCGATTGTCTATCTGTGTACACCGGATGTGTATGTATTAATTAACATATCCACATTCGTGCATAGTGTTGTTAGTTGTTCAACGATTTGTGCCTTGCTGTATTTAAGATGGAAAGATCCAGAAGCTAGCCGGCCTGTTAAAGTGAGTCTTAAATTTTGAGCAATGAAGATTTAAAAAAAGAAACAGACAGCAATTAATATTTAAAATAAATTTCTTAATTATTTTCA
Organism: Tomocerus nigrus; assembly: GCA_019776505.1. Lineage (NCBI taxonomy): Eukaryota > Metazoa > Arthropoda > Collembola > Entomobryomorpha > Tomoceridae > Tomocerus > Tomocerus nigrus. Next base: position 11,338 of record JABASI010002202.1, read on the forward strand.
GGTTTCAATGGTGTTTCCGATATTTTTCTTGGTGGTATGCCTTTTCCTGTGCATTCTTCCCGTATATGTCAAGCCTTGGGAGGTTCTTTTAGCGTGTGCTCTATCTTTTTCTGCAATCCCAATCTACTTTGTATTCATATATCCACAATCAAAACCAAAAGTAATCAATAAAGCAATGGGTAAGTATTTTATTTAATGTTTCAGGAACTGAACGTATGTACATGTACATCTATCTACAGATGAATCACATGAAAATTTGTGCTAATTTTGAGACGCGCTTATATTTATTTTCAGAAATCTCAACACGATTGATACAGAAAGTATTTTTATCTCTTCCTGAAGAACCATCGTGTGACTAATTTATGAAAAGAGGAGCATCAACAAATGCTCGGAAAGAAGCACACAAATAGAATTTTACTTTTTTAAACTAAGGATTTTTTATTTATTTTAGACATGGACTCACCTGTGTAATGTAAAGCTGTGTGTACTGTAAGTGTATACTTAAAATGCATGTTATTACTATAAAGGTCACTACTTGAGTTTTAAAGTAAAACTTTTAATTCTAAGTTTGTAACCAGAAATTACATTTTGATGGATGCATGCAAGATGTAATGAATGAAATGAGCAATGATACAATAAATCCTAATAATAATTATCTATGTCAAAAAGCTTAGGGCTCAGTAGAATTTATTTAAGTACCCTTCAAGAAGAAAAATGTCACATATTGAAGTAAAGATTCTTGGTCGAACATGGCAAATTGGCAAACCATTTGGATAAACCTTGCTTTGTTAATATATCCCAAAAGAAAATTGCATCATTCAGTAAAACTGTTTTATCTGTCCATTGCAATACAACCAAATGATCCGATGGATCAAGCCCGTATAGAGGGGGGGCTTTCGGGGCTGAAGCCCCCCCCCCCCGAAATCCAGGAAAAGAGAGATTTTTTTCTTAAAATATCAAAAAATTTTGCGCTTCGCGCGATTATTTGCTGTTTTTAGGTCATTTTTGACTCATATTTGGCAAAAAAGACCGAAATTTTTCGCGCTTCGCGCGAATATGTGTGTTATATATGGCTATATAAAATCTCAGCCCCCCCCCTGAAACTCGCTTCTGTATACGGGTATGCGCTGGATGATATCCAATAGTCCAATTAGACAGTTGCAAAAAACTTCATTCGTTCTTGAATAATAAACGCCAGAAAACAGACGCGTGCAAAGAAAACTTTCATAAAAATTACTTCATGAAGTACACTATCGTTTTCCTTACAATTCGTTTAACCGTTCCACAGCACTTACCTATTCCCATTGGTTTGATTGACCTGACAATTCAGTTTCACAATAACATGTAAATGTATATGTAAATTGTGTAAATACCGATTCCGATTCCCATTTATGTTTATGTATCACATGCTAAGTCAACTTAATTAAGTGGAGGATTTTTGCATGTTATCAATGTATCAGATAAAACGTACATTTGTAAAATGAGTGCGTACATAAAACAAAGTCTCATACCAATAAAATGGTCAGTAAATGTGAGGAATCTCTATCTGGACGCAAATCAGTCAAGCTGATAAGATGATAAGAATGTTCGATGTATATTATTATGTGTATTACTAGGGACATATATACAATACAGGAATTATTGTTTATATTTATACAGTATGGTTGTTTCGGAGAATGGATCAAGGTTTGTACTGTTTAATACTTATAGTCCTTGTTAAAGAGATAAGCAACCGTCCTTGATTTATGGATATGGAAATTCTGATTTACTGTCATATCTCCTACAAAATAAGAGCATGGAATGAAACAACAATTCAATGAGTAAGTATGAGACTATGTCGGATAAATATAGAAGATGAATTGATTTCAATTTATGATTCATGATTATCGCGATGTATTAATTCCTCAGCGACAATGTGTAATGTAGAGTACCTAGTTATTAATGCCCCATTTGTCCAGATCAACCCTAACCCTGTGACATAGTGAATCGTTCGTAGCACATTCAGCATTTTTAGTCTTCTTATAACTGTAGCTGTAGTAGTAAGCGAATAAAGAGCATCGTAGTTACGGTGATCAAAGATCAAACTCAATCTGGAACTTGGATACTCTTCGTTCATATAATGAAGGGTTCATATGCGGATAAAGTGCTGGAAAATGTCCATTTCCTCTCGCAAAACACAAGAAGCCTGTACCACATCATGCGCTCTCTTACAGATAAGGGAATAATAACATCTCGAGAAGCCAAGTCAATGGTAAGATAGATCATAATTAAACAGCTTAAAATTTCTAATTATTTTCGATTTTACTAGGAAAAAATTAAAAAATTGAATGAATATATTTACTAGATGTTGCTCCCAGATTCATATACAAAGTCATACGATTTGTATCACCAACTGGCGGATAAAGGTGAAGACGCATGTAGAGCTTTGCTTGAAATATGGAAAAATACAGGAAATGAAGAATTGACGAAAAAGGTTGTTATAACTAGTAGCACAAGCGAGGAGCCTTCAAATGCAGCGGAAGTCTTTCAGCTAATTGGCGAAGAGGACTCCCTGAAGATATTCAAAGCATTTCCACCCGAAATTCAATCTGCTGAATTTATAAGGGAAATCGACTTTAGCTTTGTTGAAATCGACGCATTTACCTTTCCTAAAGCTTTAGAAAAATGCTCAAGACTTCAGAAATTGAAATTGAACAAAGTTAAAATCTCTGGAATATTTCCACCTAAAAAAGTCAGTTTGGAATGTCTGAAGGAGTTTCACTTGAACTTGACCGGAGGAAGAATCAATTACTACCGTGACGCAACTGAATCTGTCCGATTTCTCATTTTCTTTGACACAGCCAAGATAATCAACAGCGAGCAAAATTGGGAATTAAATGGAAGGAATATTTGGAAACAAAACTGTGACATTATCATCGCAGACGATGGAAAAGTTTTACTCGCCACTTTCCCAAAGGAGAAATCTTTAACAGCATCCTTAATAGATGCGCAGTCTGTTATAAAAGATGTTGATAGTGATTTAGAGAAGCTAGCCTTGTCACGGATCAAACTTTCCCTCAAAAATTACCCTAAACAGTATTACAATGTTCATGAAAATCTGAATGAACTCATTCTGCATCATATCGACACAGAAAACCTAGCCGCTCTCATCCTGAGTTCCAGAAAACTGCAAACACTCAAAGTTATTGCAAATAAATACCAGAATCTGGACATTAGCCAATTGTCACCACGTTTAACTAATCTATCTCTGGGTTTCGTCAATCTAACAAATAACGAAAGCCATTCCTGTTCTATTGACACTGTTGCTTTTGATTTTTGCACTTTTTCCCAAGAGATTCAGAATAATTTTTGCAAAACCTTCCAATGCAAAAACGTTTTCGTCGGAGGGGAAGGTTATTTGTTTCAGCCCGGTTTTAATTTTCTTAGCGATGTGATAAAAAACAGCAAGCAACTACAATGGATTTATATTTCCGGCTTAAATAAAACTGATTTTTGGAATATTGATCAGTTATTAGTACAACATGTAGACTTGAGTGATGTTCCAAATGGGGCAAAGCATTGTACCTTTGAAATTGTTAACAGCGCATGGAAAGGACATAAATGTAGTGAGGAACAAATTATGCTTATCAAATATGAACTATTTGGGTGGAACTCCTTTTGGGAAAAGGAAAAATATATAACTACGCAAAGCAACTTTTATGCTTGATAAGAATTAGTAAATCTTTTTGTCGAATAATTTTCTATTATAATTTTAATAAATGAACTTTTATTGCATTATTAATTGGAACATGATAGAGACATTTAAGGCAATCAATACGAACACATGATATAACATAACTCAAAACAGACTTAACTTAAATTGTGATGTGAGTGGTAAATGAATAGAAAAAATTAAAGTAAAATTAAACAGTAGTTAGCAATAAGTCAGGAAGTCCTACTTATTTCTGAATTAATAAAATGCTTTTCTTATTTCCATGATAGACTAAAAAGATCGGTAATACCATAACGAAGGCTACTCTATAGCTATAATAGGCTCATCAGCTTTAACTTCCACACCTTCACCTTCATTCAAAGCTTTATTTTCGTCGTTAGTCTTTTCGACTTCTTCAATAGTTTTCACAACTTCCTCCTCCTTTTTCTCGCTGTCGTCCATAACTTTGCTTTCCGCAGCTTTAACTTCCTCTTCTTCCTTCTTTTCAATTACTGGAGGTGGAGGTGGAACATATCCAGGCTCAGACATCCTTTTAGCATGACGGAGAATAGAAACAGCATCTTTAATTGAGTGGTAAGCAATATTTTTGATCTGAAGTTTATCTTCGTGATTAGAATGCATTTCCGTTAAACGACGGAATTGATCGGTTAACTTAAAACAGTGATGTACGTTTTCCGGAGACACAAAATCTTCGGCAACTTTGATACAATTTTGCAAATTTCGGACCTTAAATACAAAAAATGGCATTAGTTATAATATTTACAATTTCATACAGATATATGGTACAACTCATATATACAACTAACAATACAAGTTCAAGAAACGTTTTTGTGACATACTTGATGAGGTGCACCCGCAGGTATAAATATGGCATCTCCGGCACACTGAATAATTGGATATCCAATAATATTATACTTTGTCATGAGATCTTTCCTCAATTTTTGATCCAGGTAACAGCTCTGATCGTGAATAGGGTCATGGCGTTCGTGAGGACGTATACCTTGCAGAATTTTATTCTGAAATAAAAATTACACAATAAAAAATTAAACAATCTTTAATGATCAAGACAATGTCAACAAATATTGAGTATTGCCATTTATAAAAACACTTCAGATATTTTTTACTAATGAGCACAATGAAAGGGATCACTATGGACTAACAACGTACCTCATTAAGGAAGTTCCGAATTTTATCTGCATCTCGGGCTTCGTAAATGTGCCACAAAGCTCCTGGAACATCAGTGCCATCAATGCACCGTCGAATCGTATTACTGTCGCAGTCAGAGTCTTTAATGAGCGTCTACAACAGCTGCAACAAAAATGAACATTTATAGAAATACATGTAAAAATCACTTTGGGGTAAACGTTTTAAACATTTTTTGAGCAAACGCAAAAGATTCCTTTCCTAAAGGAAACATACCTTGCCGGTGCTTCGCAGTATTTTCTTCCGTGTCTTTTGGTTCGCCGACATAGACCATTACATTTACTGCATCAGAAATATCCAAGTGTAAATTGGTGGTACCCTTGTCAAGGTGAAGGCCACTTCCATAGGCAACGTACATTTTCGGCCCTAAATCAGGTTTTATAAACTTGTCGGGGAGATCCGAAGTGAGATTATAGCACCCTTCTCGGGAAGTATAGTCTTGCAACGGTAGAGCTTTCATCAGATCATCAAACCTAGTCGGTAGCACATCTTTGAAATCTGCTTTTTCAGGCCAGTCTTTAAGTTTTAACAACATGGGATTTCCCTGATCATCATCCAGGCGATTTGGAACGATTTCAAATCCATCCCAAAACACTTTCATTAACTGATTTTGCACGCTACGTCCACTCATACAATTGACGAAAACCCCTTTCATTCTGCCAAAATCGGCAGAGAAAGACTGCGGTGTCCAAAGATTTGGATTTAATTTAGTGTCCACTTTAGATATCAGCACTGGTTGACCGCATTTCCAGACTTCTTGAAATAATTTGAGATTATCTGGGCAAACAGGATCTAACAGACGAAGTAGTTTCCCATTGCATAACCACGAGTGGGGAATGGTGGGGTACAATTTTCTTGTCTCTATTAAAGTTTTAGAAAGGGATAATGGTATGTTTACAAAAGATCTCTTATCCGTGTTTTCGTCTTCTTTATTAACAGGGCTAGCTGGTACAGACGGCTTTTCTGGAACAACTGGGGCACTTTCATTAGGGGTAGAAAATATATCCAGAAGATCAGGATCGCAAGGCTCATCATCGGAATCGTCAGAATCAGCGACTCGAGCAACTGGTGTTATCTAAATTAAGTCCCCAATAATAATTTATTAATATTTGCTACAAAATAATTGACTTCTTAGCTTCATCACAATAATAGTATCAAATCAATACCATTTTATTGGAAGTGGCTGGTGCGCTCTCAGGAACAAGCTTTGACGGATACGTTTTGGCCAGAGCACATCCACAAGTCTGTGGTAAGTCCCATTCATGGCGAACTTCGTGAAAAAGTTTATGTACATTATTCATTTCATCCCCGACAATTACTTGACTCAACATCATCTCGTCCAGACAATGTGAATTCATTTTGTTGTTGATACAGTTCATCCACAAATACTCATCAAGGTTAGGATCGACAACATCTGATGGCTACAAAAACGAAATGGTTCGTTCATATTATTATTATGATAGGCAGACAGAGTCAGAACTCTATTCACACATTTTTACTCAAATATTTACCTACCTTTATTTTCTGAAGAAATCGATCACTGTAGCAGTCTCTACAAGCGACAAATCCACATTTTTCGCATGTCCATTGATAATTGAATAAAGTAGTGTAGCATACGTCACACATTTCTCTGACACGACGAACAACTGGCTTCCATGCTACCAACTTTCCCTCGTTAAATGATAGAGTCTTATTCTCATCTTCTATCAACTCACAAAACTGGTCCCCAACATGTTGAAGAATAAACTTGGAGATTTCGATGTCAACAGGGGTAACAGCTGGGTATTCAGCAGGTTTCCAAACGCTTAAGTCATCCTGGAATAATTATGCCAAATATACAAAATTAAAATCAAGCGATCAAAATTAATTACATCATAATGACATATTGAAATTATATAACGTACTAAATAATTAGACAAATGTACATCATGCACTTACTTCTACTGGATCTAGCTGGGGATCTTTGAATCCGCGTGAAACTGTTGATTTAAGCGTAGCTCTCAATTTTCGAAATCCATAAAATCTGCATTTTTCAATGGACACTTTGCTGTCTCCATTCATTTGGGCCTTACACTCGATACATCTGGGTGCTTTAACTAGTCCTTTCTTGAAATCGATGCATCTTTTATATTGTGTGAAAACTTCTCCTGTTCTTCGTAATTCGTTAATGGACACTCTAGGCTTGAATACAGATCTTGCAGGGCGTTTTGGTTTCTCTGATCCATCTTTTAAGGAGTTATTGGTGTTCTTCAAATTCTGTCTTCTTTGTTTTCTTTTGGGAAATTCCTCATCTTCCTCTGCGCTGGAAAAATGAACATTCAACACGCTATTTCTTTTTCGTTTTTCACTTAATACTTCTTTGCAATCTTCTTCTTTTGAAGAATGGCCATTTTTCGAATCACTGTTTTCGGATTTCCCATTTGTTTCTTCATCTTCATCAGAATCTGTAGATAAATCGTCTCTAATACGCTTCTCTGGGGGTAAATCCGGGTCATCGGCACTTCTTTTAAGTCCTTCATGGCTAGATGTTTCATTTTCATCTTCTGAGTCCTCGAATTCGTCACCCGAATATACTGAGTCTTCAGTAGATTCGTCCTCCGAATATGAATCTTCGATGTACTTACTTTTATCAAATGAAACTTTCCTTCTAACTCTGGTTGATATTCTTGAACTATTGAAGGCAAAAATTTACAAGTAATTACAAATATTTACAGGTATTATTTACAAGTATTATTTACAGGTAATATTTAACGGGTTTTCGTAATCATCGGACATGAATAGATTATTCCATAATCCATATTATACCTAATTTAATGGTTTATTTCCAACTTATGACTTACGATATTATATCCTTTGAGTCATTTGCTGTTTTACTTTGGTTTGCCGCATCTTCAGCTCCCGCATTTTCCGCCTCAGGATTTTCAACCGATTCTTTAATATCTTCACTATTTTCTTCCTTTGGATTTATCGCTGTTCCGTCGGTTAAAGTATCTGATTTTTCATGATCCGCAGCATTCTCTTTAACACCATTTGTGACTACAGACTTTTCTTCTTCGGAAACAACTCCATTGCCATCTGAATGAGGGTCAATTACTTTCTTTTCAGCGGAACCCAGGTTTTCCTCTCCATTACTTGTCGTCGTAACCTCCATGGCCACTCTCCTCTTCGTTTCAATTGTTGACTATTAATAACACAATAAAATTAGGTATTTTACCATACACACACATGTATGACACAATTTTAGGTCATGCATAGGTAGGAATATAAATGTTCATATAAACATACAACATAACTAATAAATTATTTTTTGTTCTTTTATATCCGCAATCTTGAAATACAAAATACACAAAATAAATAATATACGTTACGTTAATGTATTATCAACTACTTAGTTAAAAGTTCATCTTCATAGTTATAATAACAATGGTAGACTGGCAGATGCACTAAATTATTTCATTTACATAACCCCACACTTATGACTTACCGAAATTAATTTGTTATCAAATTGTTAGTGTCAGGGTTCACCTCTTAACCTCTCTTAACCAACAAGTTTGTCAACTGAAAAATGATGAGACTCCTAATTATCCTAATAGTTTGGTTTATTCATTTAAATCAATTATTCCCATACAATCAATACTCAAGAGTAATTTTTAATTTGCATAAAATGACAAAACGAACGTTGGCCTTCCAGGTTTGAAAGTGCCCGTTCAGTTGCGCGAAATACTCTTGCTTGGCAGTTTTGTTTAGATTGCCTGAGTTGAAGTATACCGGCAAAACTAGTCCTTCCTCTCTATTGCATTGCATTACGTATTGCATATTGCATCGTTGCATCTGCCTGCATCACACGAACGAAAGTAGAAACTTGTCTCAAACAAAGTTGTCTCTTCTATTCTATATGATTCTCATTCTCATCATCTCATCTTCAGATCTTCATCGTCTCGAAATCCCAACCGCAACTCAATATAACATAACATACCTAACCTACCCAATAATTAATTAAACTTTATCTGTCTTGGAATGAATGGACAATATTTTATTGTTGTCCTTTGTGTGGTGTGCGATATTTATTATGCTTTATTTTTCTGTCTTTTTTGAAGAATCACACACAACTACGGGACAATATACAATACAACGCTGTTAATGCTCTCTCATAGAAAAATTATTATAACACTTTGTTCTATCGGAACTAGATCATAATAATATTTCTGTGCTACTCCATATTGCTAAATGTCCAAACAAATAAACGGATAGTTATATTTTTGCAATAACAAAGTCTGAAATAAATATTTTGACACAATTTACACAACATTATCCGAACGTTTTGTCTATAAATTATATTTTATCGTTTGTCAATAACTCGGGTAGGTTTGTATGTACAGGGCCA
>JABASI010002203.1:0-20631 GCA_019776505.1 Tomocerus nigrus
AAATAACTATTTATAGCCTATTACGTTCACTTCACATTTAGCTTACCCTTCTCAATACTATTGACAACTTACTTCATGCCAACATACAATTTTCTCTGGAAAATCGGTTTATAGATTCACAGTGTAAGTTAGCTGGAAGAAATGAATAATACTACTCCAGCTACCCTGTGTAATAAATTATTGACATCATTCCCTATTATATATTTAGCTATCAAATTAATTAGCTGTGAAAATTATGAAAATGATGTAGAAAGGTATTTTTTAATTCTTTATTTGAAAATTCACGCTTATTAAACTTAGGATTAGGATACAATTTTATTGTTGTATGTTTTTATATTGAAAATTCCTACTTGTAATAAAATTTGATTTAAAAATCTACACGCATAAGATTAAATGCAATTCTATGCTAACACATTTCATCATTTGACTTTTAGTGCAGTCAAGTCTCCAATGATATGGACTCCTGTTATTGTGTAAAGAGGCAATTTTTCATTTCTGTCAAAGTTTCAAACTGGTCATATACTTAAAGGAAGGATTTCTTATGAGTTGCGTAAAAGAGACGGAAGGTAGGACAGGTGTAGCGTAGATAATATTTCCTAAGATGATTATGCACGAACTGGACAAAGCAGAATAGTAATAATGTTGATTAATCACTAAGCTTCACATTTGACTGAAACTGAATGCAGTCGAGTCATAGCTATGGTTCATAAGTCTTAATCGTGCAATCTGCACAAGAAAAAGGAGACAAGTTGAGGTTAATTCTCTTAATCAGTCATCAGCTTTACCTTATTTAGCTCTTCGCATGAACTATGTTTTGACTGTTGAATTTTCCATGGATTCGATGAATAATCAAGGCTTAAGAAGTAAACTCCCTTGCATTCTCAACACATTACATAACACAAACATTTATATTAATGTCCATGCATAATAAGAAGCTCTGGTTGTCGACTATAGACAAAAATGAATCTCATAGATAAGTAGAAAACCAAAAAAATCTGTTGAATAGATGCACTTTATATGGTTTATATCCAGCATCTACTGCTATTGTTAATCTGACTAGAGAAATAGACAACAATTATCATTGTCTAATTTTATATTCAAACATCGTTCCAAATTACAAAATATACTACCTGCATTTTACTTTTTGGAATACGATTTCTATTACTAATGCATAATGTGTTAAAAAAATTATAAGCTAAGAATTCAATCATAAAATATTGCAGTTTGATGCAGAGAACAAAATAAATTAAAACTCCGCAGCTTACTTTATAATTAATTGTTCCGCAAACTAGTGAGATTGACAATTCCAAAAAATAATTAATTAAGGAGCTATACGAATACACTTTGTCGGCTACGCTGTAGTTGTAGACAGTCTCAAGTTCCCACATTTGTGAATATTCTCTCGTTTAATTTCCTCCTTCATTCATTCATGACTTTTTTGATTAGCTCATCGTTGGAAGTCATCATACCGTAAATGAGCATATTGTGTGTGTGTGTGAGTGAGAATGATTCGCGTAGTAAACTACTTAGCAAACATCAAAAGTCAAGCAAGAATAAAAACATAGCATATACATAAAGCTCAACATAGAAATAACAACAACAGAATGGAATGAAATATTTTACTGTTGTTGTAGTGTAGGCATATTCTAATTTAAGTGGGCAGACAACGGCAACAGGTAAGGAACCAAAGCAAAGTCAAGTCAAAGAAAAATAATATACACCACGCTGTGTCGTTGCATCACGATCAGACATACAAACTTCATATTATAATAAGCAAGCTGAACTTTCCTTGCCTCCTTCACGTCTGAGAGACCATAATTAGTAAAGAATGGAGACTATGACACTTCAGTCAGACCGTGTGGACCCATATGCAATTCCCCCTACGCACTACTACTTTGCATTTTTTATTGGAATTTTTATTTATGATAATTAAGTGCAGATCTGCATCTTCATTGCTCATTTGTGCCCATTACAGCCAGCATTGGAATTGGTTTGTATATTCATTCAGTAGACATTGCATATAATTTAATTAATCACAGAAAAACAGATTTTACGATTATTTAGCAATTACACGTACTGACAATAATATTTGAAGAATCTTCATCAATCGAGAATTAATATTTGGCTTGATAATAAGTATAATCTGATTTTCACCTTGGTAAATGGCTTACCATATCTAGAGCAGCTACAAGAAAAATCCTCAAGACCATTTTTCCAGTTTTAAGTACCAAATCGCATTTTCAGTTAAAACTGCAAGAAAAGTATTTGTCTCATATTTTGACATTTTTTTTGTTTTCTTAGATTTCGGTTAAGGGAATTTCGAAGACCGCCGAGTCGCTGTGCTCTATGGCTGCAGCCCTGCGTGTCTGAAGCAAAAGATTATATCTGAACCTGAACTGAAGAATAACTTGATAAAGGCGCAAGCAGTTAATGGGCTTGTCTATTAAGTAGAGAGAAAAGATGATTTAAAATCAGATTTGAGTACGCAGAGGATAAATAATAGCGTGGGCTTCCTATTTTGCATAGGTTATCCATGTCAATATGTTAGATGGACTGAGTGACGATGAGGGTGAGTAAATGATACAAATATTTTGCATAGGCGGATACCTTGTCATGCCCATGTCTGCATTTCATTTGGGTTCAAACACGTGGACGTGGCTTGTGTTGTGGTCCAAACTCTGCGTTCCAACTATGATCTACCGAATGCTATTGCACTTCTGTAATAGAGGTGCTTGATAAAACAATGTACATTATTACTTACAGATGTATACTCTTGTAAGGGTGCGTGTACAGAGTTGAGCTTGACTAATTTTTAATTACAGGCGTGTATAGCCGCTTCTTTATATTTTGTATCTTCTTGTTCTTCACATTTGCGAGTCTGATTCTTATTGGGCTGTGATTTCTTTTCTAGCATGCAAGGCATTGTCTCTTTTCTGATAGCTTGACAGCTATCTCCACCATATGCATGTTTATCCATGCGTATTAAAAAAATCTAGAATTATTTAGCACTATAAAGCTAGTAATAGACATCAGCAGTCTTCCTAGCAATTAGCCGCAATGTCCCAGATAAAAGCAAAAGTAAGAACTATTAATTAGTCATGATATTAATCCAAAATGCAAGACTGCTCTCTTTGGCTTATTCTCAATTTTCTAATAAAGAGCCGACGGGACGCGACGCGACGGCGTAATCTCCTTTTGCATCTGTTCAAGACAATCTAGTTTCATTCAGAATTGAACCATAAACCAGCTGCCTTAATCCAATTTACATCATTACGTTTTGTTGTGATGTTGTCGTAGGCTGCATTTCGGATGCACTTACATACATTAAATTCCAAATACAACTGCGCCGAAACTCCACACTCAAATTCATCCCTTCAATTTTCATGAACAAAAAAATATTTCCACCCTTCAGCAATGCCCCATTTAAAAATCATTTCCAGCCAAATCAACTCTTATCTTATCTGAACAAAGATGCAAAGGTGTTTTTACAGAATGCAGAAAAATAACTCAGGTTTATACAGCTTAAAGCTTTCACACTCACAAACGCACAATTATAAAAATGTTCAAATGATACAGCTACAGAAAATGATATTTTGATAAACATTGTACGTTATTCTCTTAGCGCATCATAAAAAGCAAAGAACTACTCAACGGAAGATATCTTACCGGACACATTTATGTAAATTGTGTGCAAGAAAAATACAATAACTTGTCTACACGCAAACACACTTGAGAAATGAGTTGTTTGTATTTATTTGTTAAGTTGCTAGTGAAAAATAATTTTTCATGAATAACTTACAGCAGATTACTATTAGCTAAAGCAATTTCAATTGCTCAGCTAACACTTTGTGAATGATATCGGTGATAAAACAACCAAATGATGATTTGTAATGAGGCATAATATAAGTAACTATAATGCATAATACATGGAGCATATTTTAGGTAAGGATCGAGCCGAATGAATTGGCGGGTACCTATACGCTATTATGTTTTGTTGTGTACATTTCCCTAGTTTGATACTTTTATGTGACTTAGAGTAGTAAAAGAGGTTGAATGTGACGGTTATAGAATTGCGCATTACTACATAGTGAACACAATGTAGGGAGTCCCAGATAATGAATAAATAGTAGTAGAGATGTTTATTGAGATAGCTGGAAGGGGATAAGACGGGAACTCCGTAGCTATTGCAATAATAATATGATAGCTATTGCCAATAGAATAAAAGGGAATAATACGAGTGGATAGAATATAACAATCGTCTCCCTCCTTACCTTTATTACTTTACGTAACACCTTACACGAAGCTATTGTGAAGGTCTTTCAAGTCTTAACAATAGAGGCAAGTGACTACATGGATAGTATGTACCTACTTTGTGTATCGAGTAGAAGTGAACACGTCCTGCCCATGTAAAATGTGAAAAGTGGAGTCCAATCCAGAATAGACGTATCTTATTCTATTTCATATCAGTATAGTTAATATTCCTCCGACATAAGGTGTTTGTATATTTAGGATAATTTTCCTATATGCACGTAGGTAGGTACCAACGTATATTATTATACAAGAGTTCGTTAGTAGTTGAATGTATGGAGTGGGATATGTGATTTCCTTCTTGGCTGTAGCTTGGCACGGTTTGCTAAGGCAGTTAAGTTAACACAAGTCAAGTCATTTCATCTGAGAAAAAAAGAAGCGGAGGCTGGGATGGCAGAGAGCAGGCATAAGAAAGAGTCAGAGAATAGCAAAAGATTATATTATAGGTACAAATACAAAATGTGTGTGTGTGTGTGCATAGAAGACATAGCACACATAGTCACTAACGATAAAAGTTGAGATTCAATCTCAGTCTCTGTATCTCCCTGTCCTCATCTCTCTCTCTCTCTTAAGTCACAAAGTACGAAATAGTTCAACTCATTCTGAATCCTCTCTTACGTCTTCTTCTTCTTCATCACTTCAGTTGCAAAGACTGCTTGTGCCAAACTGGTCAACGAAAAATCTGTCTGCTCTACTGTTTCAATACTTCATTTATTTATTTATCAGAATATTTGCAAAAGATTTACCTACACATTTAATTTCTGCGTTTTAGACAAAAATTGTGTTTTCAAAATATTTTATTCGAAAAATATTGAAAATCTAAAGATTTATGTTTTAAGTTAGTAATTCTTCTAGGAGAAAGATCCACATTAACATAATATTGTAACGTATGTGGTAGTTAGTTGGCAGGTTTTGTTTGTTAAAAGTTCTTCGTGCTCTGTGTGTGGAGTTCAGTTGGTGGTAGAGTAGGAGCGCGAGAAGATTACTTTGCAACAAGTGCAACAGGCTTAGCTAAACAGCAAGTTTACAAGTCAAGTCGACTGACTGACGTGAATAAGTGATCTCGACTCTCCTGCTCTGCACTAAAGGAGCATTCAAAAGCCGGAGGTGGACTCTAAGCATTCTATTCAAGGTAACATGCACATTCTCCCTACTTGTCTCCATTGGAAAAAAATTCGCAGTCCGTTACTCATTTTACATGAATATAAACAACGACAAAAGATTATTTCTCCTATCACGGATTCAGCTCACTAATTATCGAAACAACTCGAATGCGTTTTCTTGCTCAAAAACCGGGAGCAATTCCCACGTGCGTTCTTTCTTTACACCTCTCTCTGTCTCTGAGTCTGACTAGCCCTTTCGAAACAATACCTTCATGCATTTGTATATGACTTTCCTACATGAAAGTTCACATAGAGATTTTTTATGCCTATATCTCTCTTCTATTAAGTCTCAGGGCGAAATATTACAATAATATTAAGGTCTGATAAAGATTTCTGTTTCTATATAACTGATTATTAAGCTATGCATATACAAAAAGGCACTGTATCATTTATCATTATCATATTTACTTTATTTATCATTTTTTAATCTTTACCAGCTGTATCGAATGAAGGTAATCAAACTCGTAATATATGAACACGTTCTTATTATTACTGTGCGAATCGGTATCTCTACTCTGTGACGGTATATCATATGATATTTTATATATGATGTTATTTTGTGGTTTTGTATCCTGTAGTCACCTAAAATGTGATAGCCCATACCATATACCTTCATACGACCATTTCTCTTTTCACCCACATTCTACATCTATTTGTTTCTATCTGCGATATAAGAATCATATTACTATTTATACTTTTTTATCTACACACAGGATAAAAATTGTCATAAGCAAAGTTATTTGCTCACTATGTGTGGCAATCTCTTAATGCGTGCAAATATTTATATATAGGGTGTATATGATAGAGAGAACGTTTTACATTAGTATTTTATGCCTGCACAGGTATTAATTTCTGATAGTGATACCATGTCTATGTTTACATGGAACATACCTAAGTAATATTAAGGCTAAAATTCAAACATTGTGTGGGAGTAGAGGTTAAATGACAATCAAATCTGTATATGATATTCCGTACGCGTTGTAGTTAGTATTTTTTTAAATAATTTGATGTAACTGAAACTTGAACATTTATTTGTAACTTATGAGTGGAAAAGTACAATGCCTATATAAAATAACAGGGGAAATGATTTAGCATGAGACATTCTAAAATAGGTTAGCATTTTTATGAATTCACAGAGGTACAGAGTTAACAGAGTAAATTGGATTTGATTATTTGCATTTCAGTCTGGTCCAATATCAACAAACTAACGAAGGCGACAGTATCCTTAGTATGTGTCTGTATAGTTGTGTGCTTTGAACAAGACAAAATCAGGCATTGAAAATTACATTGAATGTTCCATATATAGTCAAATGGGACAAGGAATCATTAAATAATAATAACTAGCCTGCCATCAGACAAGCCGAGTTGAAATGAAAGGTAATGACAAGTGCAAAAGTCGCCAAATGTTTATCACAAAGCTATAATCCGAAACCATTTGCTCTCTGATCACCAACACTCACTAGCCACTACTACTGCCTTAACGGAAAAGGCTGTTTTTCTGCTTTGGTTAGCACAATATATTGACAGGATGCTTGTAGAATATAATCAGGAATTGTTTTTGAAAGGGAACTAAATACAAGAACTATTGTAATTGTGACATACTGGTTGTTAGTACACGTGCTGCACATAATGTGACATGACAAGACAGGTCAGCTAGTTACTAACTTACACAATCCACTGCCATTAATGTACATTTACTTAGGAACAATAAAAATAACGACGGTTTCTGTATTTATCTACACATGCATTACAAAACCTTGATTGTTGCACTCTAAAGAACTTCTAACAGAATTAGTACCTATCCAATTTTTTCCTGATCAGTGAAATGCCTGAAAATAAATTACACTTTTGTTTTTATGTTGTGCAAATGGAGTAATTACTAGTTGGGATCTTTTGGGAGCATGATTATATCAGCTATGCACCATGAAATAGGATGTTCAGGTGGTAATTCAATTTGTGCAGATTGGAATTGAAATTATAGTACAATAAACCTGGCCTTCGTTTTTCATTTGGGAATAAGCCATTTAAACTTCAATCACTGTTCAATGGAATGCATGCATTTGTGGGTCTGAGCATTATCTTAGGTAGTTGTGTAAATTGATGTTCAATTTTACTAGAAGAAGGGTAGACAGGACACGACACGGGCTAATGGGTGCTAATTAGAGAGAACGAACCTCTCAACACTCCCTAAAGTACACAAAACCATTTTCACAACTTTTGAGTAAGTAATAGAAATAATGGACATTGAACAATGCAAGAAGCTAGCATAACTTGAACTTGACTCTATAGGATGTGTAGTAAAATTATGAGTTTGAACTTTTACCAATCAATGCTCATCTTCTCATGTAATTTAAATCCCGTTTGCAACTCCGGCGTGTGTAATAATTCTTGCGAGATTCTATAGCTAAATCTTCGACCTTTATTTATCAGGAGACAGGTGTATCCTTATGTATAATGTAGGTTACATTTGTTTAAGCAAGCACTATGTATATAATAAGTAAAATCCATACTTAAAGCTACAATAGCTATACGTAAAAAGTGTAGTGCTACATAAAATCATACAACATAAACACTTCGTATATAGAGAGAGATTAAGTTTAAGGAGCCTTAGGTCTTGTGCTAGGGCCAACAGAATTTGTGGCTGTAGTTCAAGTTTTCTGCTAAATAACACAATTTTATCGTTGATTTTCTATGATCCTACATGCTAAGCCCTTGTTGTAAAATCCGGCAACAGTTATACATATTAATTACGTAGTAATATGCCTTTCATATTATTATTTATACAGATATACAATAACATAAAAAATTAAAGCAGATTATTTAAATATACTAATTGTGCTATGTATACATATGTGAAGTTAGGATTTAAGCATGTTGGAAGATTAATAACAATAGATCCGATCAGTAGTCCCCTTAGCACTTCTTCATTAGTGGTCTGACATGGATGAAGAGTATGAATAAAAATAGTTTTATGGTTATGTCAGACATGGTTTTTATTATAGAGACTTAGAGAGAGAGAGAGCCATGCTCTTTGGTTTTGTTTAGCACGAAAAGGATTGTTTACCAGAAGGTTTTGCTCATAGAAGGAGTTGTTCTTTGAGTTGTTGAGAGCCAACAAAAGGATTTATGAGAAATAAGAAGACAGAGCAGGTTAACTGAGCATTACATTATACAGATTAAATATTATGATCCTTTTAGCAGCTAAGCATTGAGACTAACTTTTAGAATTAGCATGCACTAATGATACGTGAAAGGGAAGCACCTGGTAGAAATATTCCCTTTGACTGACACACCACAAGAAGAACTTAGCTATCTCTAGTATTGATAGAGCCAATTTAGCAGCCACTCTGACTTCCTCTGTCTCTCTAATACTTCCTTCCAAGGGAAGAGCCATCCATATAGTCTTATCATTCATATATGATGAGTATATAAGATGCAGAAAAGCATAATAGATCTAGACGTGAATTTATTTTCCAAGATAAATCTTTTCCTTTAATGGAAAAACCAAGCTAACCAACTATCACAGAGTAATACGCAGAGTATTATAAGTTAAGGACAGATACTATTATGTTTTCAAAGGTGCACATATAGGCTAGGTACGTCTCTTTTTTCTTTGAATTCAATGCATGCAGAACTAAATGTGTGCACAGTTACGTTGCATCATATCAAGATATATTAAATGACTCGTCATTTACTTACAAGTAAATATTAAAGAGACACAAGGATTTCTTTTGAGTTGATGGAAATCCGAATAAAGAGTATAACTAGCTAGCTATAAGAGGATTTTCCAAATGAATAAGCCTTCTCTTGTGTGTTTTAGAGAAAGAAAATCAAGGCTATGACATTTAGGAATAGAGAGGTACTTATTGTTAGTCACAACAAGTTACAATCCTATTGACAGTCAGCATAACTCAGAAAGGAAAATCAATGATAACGTTTCTTTTAACACACTGGGCCACCTAGAACGTCAGTGCTCCTGGACTCAGCTCAAAACTTAAGTCACGAAATTTCAGATCATCGTTAGGAATAATAATGTGTGAATGCGCCTTGTTTATCTGGAAGACCTTCTATGTAACATCACGATTAAATCAATGCAGATCAGAGGAAATGAGGGCCAGAAAACCAAACTAGCTGAGCTCTTCGGTTTTGTATCATTATATATTAAGCTGTGTCAGAGAATAGACAGTTAGAGCAAAGACAGGGAAATTGAAGGCAAGCCAGCCGCAAACACCCGTAGAATGAAGTCATGGCCTAAATAATAGAATTGAATCATTCATTCTCAGACTCACCTCGTGGCATAAACATAACTCTAAATAGTTTTACGCATAAACATTCACCATAAAGCCAATATCACGAATTCAAAAAATATTTACGGACTCGATACATTAACCGATATGTGTTCTCTGACTTGTAAACTTCAATGATAACGTTGCAAACAGAAAAAATGGCAACAAGCAGGAAAAGACATATTGCTACATTTGCCCCATTAAATTGTTTACACAAAATCTAGCTATCATATCCACATTTTTATGCTTATATAGCACCCTCACACCACGAATTTCGCTTAAATAAGTCGATCCTATGTAGAAAAGAAGCTTCATAGCTTACAATAATAATGCTACGAATGCAAGAAGTTATGTTCTTACTTATATCTTACCAAATCGTTAAAATATTTGTAAGTCCACGGATGTATGCACATGAAATCTATGAGTAACTGATAACAGCTCCTGATTATCCTATTTGCTTACCTTCTAATAACAGAGACGCCCGAATTTTCACGTAAGCATTTCTGATAAGGGAAATAAGTAAGCGATTTGTAAGAGCATCCATTTTGTTTATAATACTCATATAGAAATTATAAGAAAATTTGTGAAAATCACTGTTACGGAAAATTTTAGTGGGATTTTTTCGTACGTAGTAGTAGCATGATATAAGTACTTGTTGTAAGAAGGAGTTGTTCAGCCACCAACAGATAAGTATTTCCTATTCGTATCTGATAAGAAATGAGGAATTACTGGTACATGAAAACATATTATGCACAAGGATGGCTTTTTTGTACGATTTTGATTTATTGCTACAAGGAAATTGGTAGGAAATTACTTAAAAAGCAAAGAAAATCGTTATCAGAAAATATTTTTACGATCCCGTGAATTTACTTGTAGGTTCGACTGAAGATTAAGCTTTCTGAAGGTTTTTTCTTGTCACATTGCATAGGCATGCATAAGTTTTTATAGGGATGCTCTATGAATGTTTTTGCTTCTGAAGAACTTGTAAAGGATATGAAAGGAAAGGGAGACGAAGGTATTCATGAATATTTTGGCACTATACATATACCCATAGAGAGAGTGCTAATATTACATGACTATATGCATATGTTTGCATTACCACATAATTGTTACGGGTAAGGAAAAGCTGTAGGATAAAGAAGTGATGTAAACTACAGGAAATCTTTGACCTGATTCCGGTCTGGATCAGCTCCAAAGGAAACGTCTAAAAATAAGATTTTGAATGTTTGTATTTGATTTTCTCTTTTCTGTGTTTCTTTGCATGGCCCATCTTCGTCTCGTCATCATAATCTCTTCACTACTCCACTCTGCTCTGCTACGTATCAACGAAACCTCGTGTAATCTTGATGATTCTGTGTAATGCCATTTCGACGGATGTAACCTTTATAAACAATCTGACTGACGATTTAGCAGAATGACGACAGTGAGCCGAGTAAATCAAGTGACTCACTCAAATGTGTCAGGAGGAGGAGATTGGGACCATCGTCTAAGTAATTAAAACTTCCCTCATTTTTTATAGACAATAAAAGGATAGTTGAAAACCGGGGAAAATACTGTAAAATTCACGTGCAATATTTTAATGAGTACTTTTGAAACAGACCGTTTGCTGGAGGATCTGCAAGATTCTGTCATCCCGCCAGAAACACGTAGAAATGCCAGTGAATACCGTGAATTTCGCATGACCTCTAGTACCCGAGTGAATGACGACCCTGTTTCAACAGTGGAAGAAAAATGGGCTGAGTATGGCACCAGAGACGGTCAAGGTGGAGGCTTGTCATCATCCACCGGCTTGTCTGCTCTTACTTCCGGTGCTCATAATCACCACATCAGCAATGTCGACTCTGCATATGGCTCAAACACAACTCCTTCAAGATATGGTGCACCTGAGAAATCCGTTGCTTTTTCTGACGAAAGCTTTTCTCGCAAACATTACAATAGCAGTTCCAGTCATTCTCACAATATTCGCAATGAATATTCCTCTTCGAATGCTGACAGACCAGGTGGCGGGCAAATTGAATTTCTTGCCCCAGCAAACACGACTACCGTTTTGAGTAAGTCATGTCATTGCATGTCACTTTTAATGAGACTGGTAAATGTATAGCGCCTCTTCCTAATTAGCAACAAAGACAATAACAGAAAGAGTAATTTCAGAATAATGTTCCCTAGAATTTGTAAAAGGGAAAACTCGGGAGAATCCGGATTAATCAACTCTTTGAGTGACATAAAGCATATGGTCCATTAGAACATTAGACGACGATAATTTGCTTATTAGAGCTACGCTAGTGGCACAGGGAAAAGCATAAAGCGTCCAAAAATAAAGATCGTACATCTGTCTTCATTTGCGACTTGACTGTGTTTGCAACTGTGTTCTCTCTGATATTTTTACGATTATTCTGGAACTCTTAACTTTCGACTTGACGTGACTCTTTAGTCTATTAGCGTTAATCTACCCCTAGGATAGTTTATTCTTACTTTGAGGAGCATTTGCATTAGTTAGAAAAGCGTTTTCTTTCAACTCTTCTCTTGCTTTATGGGGAATTATAAAAGTCACAAGATGTAGAAAATGTTTTGCTCTAGAATTTCTCAAATAAAATAAGGTGTTCTATATGCAGTCCCATTTCCGTGGTAGAAAGTAGCTAAAATCTAAACTACAATGTAGTTATTTTTTACATGAATCCTTTGTAAGGTATCTTAAGCAGAAAAATGTTGTTTGCACAGAGTCGGGTCCGTCTTCACCATCTGGATACAGCGTTGTGCCTTCGTCCACATCTCCCAAAGTCGAACGAAAAGAATTTTATGCTAAAGCTTCCTACACCACGCTCATAAAAGGTTTGTGAAGCTATCTGAAAAAAAATGTAAACAACATCGCTCTTCAGTTCTAATTTCTCCTCTAAATCACTAAATCCTTAGTTTACATTTACGTTACGTGTAATTTGTAGGTGTGCTTTTCTGTCTTATGATGCCAATACTTAGCATCCTTAGTGTTATCTATTAAACTACTCGGAAAAGAATGAGAATGCATGTGAAAATAACGTTTCTATAATGTATCGTCCCTATTCTTCACTATCTCATGTTTTTCCTTTTTGTTTAATGTTTAAGTTTCGTCTTTGCATTCCTTACGAGCACGTTAATTCAAATAAGCAAACAATAAACTGAATTTGTGGTATGCTCAGCCTCTTAAGGATCAATAAAGAATCATTTAAAGAATAATAAAGTACACAGAACCTAATAGCTTTTCTCTGCATTTTCCTCATGAACTATATTATAATGATGAATTCTTTAAATGTAGGAACTGGCGAACCAGGAGATATTCCTGACAGAGTCGATCGAGATAATAAAGCTGAGCGTTTGTTGGAAGATTTGATCCCGCCTGATTTTTCAGCCCCGTCTTCCCGACCACCAGCATCCAATCCATTATCATCTGTATCTTCATCGGAAACTAGGCGCACATATGTCACTGAAAGACACACTGGTAGCAGCGGTGCTCCTCATTATGATCAGCCACCATCCTCGTCTACAGCTCCAATTGGTATTTTTTATTTTTCATGTTGGTAAATATTTAATCAGTGATTCAGTACTTTTTGATATTTTGGATTTCACTTAAAAGGTCAACCACTGTACTCAAGCACTCCTATGAGATCAACATCTTATGGCAGAGAAACAATAACCGATCGCACTAGAAGCGTCACACCACCCCCAAAACCTGCTGAAGGTCTCAAAACACCGCCACTTGTGAGGAAGATCCTTCAGCAAAGTTCAACAAGTAGTTCATCCAGTTACAACAAATCATCTTCTAACTATGACAAGTCGTCTTCGCACTATGACCCTAAACCCATTCCTGTATCTGGAAGACCACCTCTTGGTGGTGTGCCAAGTGTTGGTGGTCCTGGAGGAGGAATTCCTGCTTATGATGACCCACCGGAACCAAAACCTGCTAGATACTACACTTCTACAACAACTACGGAACATCGGACAGAAAGAGAGTTGTCGCCTGTGCGGAGATTTCCTTCACCCCATCCTAGAACAGGGGATGGATATGGAGATCCTCCGAAAAGACTGGATGAACTTCTGGCAACTTTTGAGGATTCTAGTTATCATGTAAAAAAGCTAATCTAATGTGCAAACTTTTTCGTAGAAATCACCGATTTACTTCATGCTCATTGTAAATTTTGTTTTTTAAAGGACTCAACAATAAAATACTCAGGGGATGGAGGAGGTCCCCACAAATCTGTACCTTATGGTCCTGGAACTCATCAAGTAACGCCAGTTCGACAAGTCCGTATTGACGAAAACATTCAGCATCGACAAATCGATGATGAATCCGAGCTCATTCAAAGAAAGAATACCACAAGCTATCAAAACCCAGCCTACGGTGGAGGGAATAAGGAAATTGAACACACACGGAATATTTCAGGGCCTCCTGTATTTTATCCCCCAGGTCAAATATTTTCGAAAACAGAAGAAGAGAGTTTAATGCAGTCTCAAGAAAGTGGCAAAGGAAAAGGGAAGATGAAAGCCAAGAGAGAGTACAAGGAGAAGGAGAAAATGAAGTCAAAACATTCGGAGAAAGAAGGTGGTGGTGCTGTACCTGTACCTGTGTGTTTGCCAGTTTGTTGTGCCGCCCCCTGTGTAATTATGTAAATAATCTCCCAATTGTGTCCATTGCTGCTACGATATTCAATTCTATCTATTTTAAGGACAGCCAACTAAAAGAAGGCTCTATTATCATAAAAATAATGTGTATTCAAACTGTAAAATGATGAGATTATTCATGAATGTCAAATGTCATTGTCATTATGTAAGATATATACTTTGTAAGTAAGTATAAATAATACAAGCAATCCCTAATTAATCTCATAACTAACTAATCTAATGATTCATAACGCAAAAGTTAAAAATAGGAGGTCAATAATTTTAAAGATTATTTTAAGGAAAACGGAATTTTCTTTCGGAAGTTTCTTGGTGCTGTAAGTGTACTCCTCCTGGTATATCGTAAAATCTTCGAAATTGTGTTAACATATTAAGAATAGAAATTATTATGATAGTTTAGTGTGCTAAAAGATGTGTAAGTATACGAGAAAACTTGCAATTGCTCTTTCCGCTTATATCGCTGGATTGTATAAAGTATAGAAAAAGGAACCGTCAAAGAGGAACATGCTGTGAGAATCGCGGTCAATTGAATTAGTTTTTTATGAAGTGTACATTAGTTAGTAGAATTGCTGCGTATATTTAGAAGTTTATCTAATGTATGGAATGTAATGGATGAATGCAAGTACCTAACTTTTTTGATTCAATGACTGTTATGTTAACTAATGATATAATTTAATGTGACCTTAATTATAATTAAGTATATTCTACTGATGAAAATAATCTGGAGATCTGATTTCAATTACGATCTGTCGTGTGTCATTATTATAGAAATTAATTATTAGGGACATATACTTACTGTTCAGTCCCCGTTTTCGCTTTAATGTAAGATAATGCAGAAAACAAACAATAATGTTAAGCATTTACATGCTGGAAAGAGAAACTTTATCATGAAATGCTACAATTCAAGAATTCTCATTTGTTCATACAATACAATAATATAAAAATATGAAGCATAATAATATACAAAAAATACAAATGTTCATTTCAGCGAAACTAGAATAAGCTAAGCTGATATTACACATATTATACCTTAGCTAGTACCTTATGTAAATTCATTAAATCTTTATTGGACTACTATTGTAAAATTCATACCTATTTACACTCACAGATTCACACAATAAATGCAAACCTTTATGTATTCAGAAATATTTTGTTTGAAACTTCATTTTTGGTTCGGGGCAATAAATAATGATATACTGCTCTGCTTGCACTGCTCTGATGCAGATGTCGTTTATTGAACATTCTAAGTTTCAACCTGGTCCTGGTCCATGCTAAATGTCCATGCCCATATACAGCGTTTTTAGCTAATAATATTCTCATGAAGACACCCCTGTGTGGTCGCCGATTGGGGAGATATGACACTAAAATTTTTCATATTATTATTTGCAAAATGGCACGGATGCACGCACATCTAATGAGGATAAATACTATAGGACGATGACTGTTCAAGATTGTACTTTTAATGAATATTATTATGCCATCATCACGAAAATACCAAGCGATAATAATAATAATATATAGTAATAGGCATAGACAAAGGTAAGCATGTGATCAATATGCCATATTTCTCACATAAGACATGCAATGCCCATGTAAGGATCTGGATCCAGTTCGTGGTGAGCGGTGATTTGGTTCGTGTAAGTCACGTGGTTTTTATCGCACTCAGCCTGAACCCATCTGCCCAACCTCTTCTCGTCTCAACTAAATCCATTGGCTAACAGCTGGCTTACAGCAGCCAATGAAATATAGTGGAGACGACGGACCTGGACCCAAATCGTAAGCCTGCATTGTGGGTATTAGGGACTTTCAGGCACTTTCTTAGTATATGAGTAATAGGTAATAGGTATATCTACTTAAAACAGCAAGAATTTGTTTCAGATAAGCTGTTATGCGTAACTATGAACTATAAGTATATAGGTACCTACCTGTCGTGTCTCAATCTCTTCTGTAGATTATTTGGTTTAGATATATATAGAGCACATGATAAATTTTTTGAGAGAGCATTTCAAAAACAAGATAGTGATTCTGAGCACTTGTCCCGAAATTGAATACCTACCTGTAATCAGGAAAATAGTTTGACAAGTTCAAGCTATTAGTGCACTGAATTAACATGAAATGAATGTTTAGCTTTAATAGACTGACAACCTTAAGTAGGTATTATTTACAGGACAATTAACATTATTCTTCGAGAGATCTAGGTGTGCAACTTTGCTAATTAATTTCGGTATTGCCAAATTCCAATGAAAACCACTTTAATTGTATGTAATTGTAATTGCTTTTTTTATTCAGCGTCTCAGATTCAACGAGCTATTATTAGTATGAATACAGCTATTCATGTTAATCACTTTTTATTTGGCATAACTTGATAAAATGCTCGTTAACGGTTTGTTTGTGCTTATAAAATAGAAATAATAAAAATAAAGGATGCCTTATTATTCTGATGGCTAGCG
Source organism: Tomocerus nigrus (assembly GCA_019776505.1). NCBI lineage: Eukaryota > Metazoa > Arthropoda > Collembola > Entomobryomorpha > Tomoceridae > Tomocerus > Tomocerus nigrus. Next base: position 16,858 of record JABASI010002203.1, read on the forward strand.
TAAAATAGCCTATCCTAATTAGANTTAGATTTGATAATACATAATAATTATTATTCACTAAATATATTTACTACTATTACTATTTTTGCTAATTTAAAATTCGTCATATATAAATGGATATAATATTATTATCAGTTGTTAATGATCTCTCGTAGACTCCGATTTATTACATTTTCATATAGAATAAATTAATATATTAATATATTAATAGAATATATTAATGTGTAGAGTACTATAGCGAATTTTCGTTAAATACGATCAAATCTCATGTTGCGAGTTGCGAGTGCATGTTGCGAGTGCGACCTTACTTGCATACGTGGGTAATTAATAACCTATCAATCAAGTTATCTACTGGTCCTACTTTAGTGATTTCATGTTGTCAGTGTGAGTGAACAGTGTACTTTAACTTTAAAGCTTTTAAAGTACAGATACTTTCAAAAAATATATATCTTGCATATAATAGTATGTAGTAATAATAATAACATGACAAAGTTACTGATATAGGTCAATGTTATATCTGAGCTGGTTTTTGATATGATATTAAAGCAAACAATTAATTGCACTGACACTGACACTATACTTAATACTTATAGAGGCTGGAGGTGTGTTAGTTTGTAAAGTAGTATAATATATCTTATTACAGCGATTGAACTAAATAAATATCATCCAGAATCCAGACAGTCGTGTCGCAAACTATAATGCATGGTACCCGCACCAGTAGGCCGTAAAGTCAATGGCTGTGTACATGCAAACCTACCAAAGTCAAACATGGAAAAGGTATGTTTGAACCTAATGTATTCATGTATTTCCATAAAAGAGGTGTGAATGAGAATATGAAAAAATAACAGAGCAACATCGCGATAACCATGCACTACCTACTTGGATGTACAACTGGATAGAATGAAACAGGTAGTAATTGCTATCTAATGCCTAATAATAATTACTTACGATTCGGCTACATGTTATTATGTAATCGTGCAAATACTACTCTTGCATGAACTAATGGACAATACCTGTCGAAATGTATGAAACAATACAGCCTTATAGCTTATCTCCTCTCTGCAGATTTAATTAGCACAAGAGCTTATTTTCGTGTGATTTGAAGAGTGTTTTCGATTTCGGACAAGAGGGGATTTCAGCGTACAAGATATTTAAAGTATTTAATTATAAATGCTGTTAACAGGTTTCGGTTTTTATCATCAATTGACCAAGGTATAACCGATCAATAATCCTCTATCAACTTAATGATGAAGCACTCGAGAACAAATGCTAAAATTAGAGTTGATTTTTCATGCTGGCAATTATCGGAATGGGTGCCGGAGATTAGAATTTGTATTTAAAGAGGAGGAGAATTCCTGGTAGAGTTAGTAGCAATCTTTTAAAGTTTTCAATTCGCTGAAGGAAAGACTCCTGCCACACACCTCCAAACATGTACAAGCAAATTTTCGCTTTGGCCCTTTTGGTCGCATGCGTTGCTGCTGGACCCGTTGAATTCGAAAACTGCGGTAAGTTTTTCATGAAATTCAAATATTTACATCGTAAATAATTTAGAAACTCTTCCTTCGCTGTAAAGGATCGTAAAATTGAGCATTCTGAAAAATTTATTCATGTCCTAACGAAAATTGCAGGTAATGACGACAGCGCAATTGTCACCGAATTGAGAGTAACAGACTGTGATGCTCTTCCATGCACTTTCTACAAGGGACGCACCTACACCGTTGAAGTTGATGCTGAATCCAGTAAGTGCCCTATAACATTACCACGAAAGCCATGTTAAAAGCAATTAAAATTCATCAGGATAATAATTTTGTTCCCGGAATTATCACGAATGTCCCAAAATATTTCCTAATTTAATTATCTATATTTTCAGAATCTAACAGCAATACCCTTCCATACAAAGTAACTGCTGTCGTCATTGTCCCAATCACCATCCTCGAAGGTGAATCATCAGTTTATCTTTAGTAGTTCATCTTACACAATCCGTTATTATGTGTTTTCTGATGTGCATTTGACGTAAAACGCCGATATTTTAGAATTTATGTTAATTTATGCTAATTCGATTCAATGATTTTGACAACAGGTGATGCTTGCCAAAATCTGACTGCCGGAGCTTGCCCTGCTCGTCCCGGAGATAGTTTCACATACGCTGCTGACTTCAACATTACCCCAGCCTTCCCAACGGTATGCATAGTTTACCTATTAAGAATCTCAAGATTTTAAAAAGAATTGAATTTAAGCTCTTTTCGGTGCAAATTAACTGATGTTATTCTGTTTTGATGTGCAGGTCAACACTCAAGTCACAGCTACCGTTAGGGACGACAATAACAATGTTGTCATTTGCGCTAGATTGAACATCCAGATCAGACCCTCTCCCATGGAAGAACTTATGTCCATTGCCAAATACTACGGAGACAGGCACCAACCTTTAAAGATCGCCTACAACCCCTAATTCCATCTGATTTATACCCCACTGAATAATGGAGCCTCGCTCCTCGCTTAACCGATATTGTTATTAGGACCTCTTCAAAATAAAGTTTGAAAATAAATACTATTTTGGTCTACTACATATTTGCCAGTTCGTTTCATTATTGATTTATTCTCTGCTAAATAACCAAAAGACTATAATATCTGTATTATACCACCTTGGCAGCATTGACTTAGCTTTATTCACACATTTATTACTTTCCATTAAGAATTTAGTGCATTTTCTATCTTCCGGTTCCGTGTTCTCAACTTTGCTATTCTCTAACTGTTCCTGCAGGATATAAGTCTACGTCTGCACTGGTCAACACAAGCTGGGTTTTATGATTAAAATTAGAAATGACAAGGAGTATTTTCGGGAATATTTTAGAAGATTTCAGTAGTAAACAGACAATAATAGATGCCTAAGAATGCTTTGATGTAAAGTGGAAACTGGCAAGCTTTTCATGTAAGCTACATGATGATACACAAATCCTCGGTAATATCATTCCTCTTTTACTATCATTCTGTGCAATACAACGAAATTAACAGTTCCTTTATCGTATAGCTATGTCAATTTAAGCAAATTCATGTCCCATAATTGATGTTTATGTTTGTTCGTTCTTCTATTCTAATAACTATTGAAAATGTGACAGCAGTAAAAATACATAGATTAGTACTAGACCACAACAAGTGAAAGTTGGTTTAAATGCTGGGCTCACTAAATTATTAATTATGTAAGCATGCTATTGTATTATGACTTATTATAACTATGAGTGTGAATGAAGTACGGATGTGCTAACAATATATCATTTGTGGTCATCCCAAATACTATTACAATGCAGTGAGTCATAATAGGCTACTACTGCTGCTTTTAAAACAATCAATTTTGCAAATGAATATGAAAGTGGCCATCAAACAAGAAAAATGTACCAAATGATTATTACACTGCTGAACTGAAAAGTGCTAACAACTTATTCATTGCCCCCTATACACTAAAGGTAGTCTATAATTTTATGATAGCAAACCCCTCAAAAATATTTGGTTTACAAACATTCTCCGATCCATCTCTCCTAGCACGGTAAACATTGCCATACACTATTCTCGTCTTCATAAAAACATAATAAATAATAATAGTTTCTTATCATTATCTACCATGTATCATGTAGCTAATATAGTATAGTAGGTATAGTTGTCTCAGATTTTGTGTACTTTTCGTATGTAATTTTCATGGCCAACTATTTCTAAATTGTGACAGTAAAGAAACGATAAACGGCTATTCTGATAAAGCTTTCATTTATCGAAAAGTTTAAA
>JABASI010002204.1:0-20628 GCA_019776505.1 Tomocerus nigrus
GGATATACTATACATTTAAAGCGTGTCCTTTTGCATGGATTTCGTAAAAATTTGTAATACGTGTATTTCCATATGAGTCCATGTTTCTGAATAACACTGTATTTAGCCAACATTAGCCCTATTACATGCCTTTACTGCCATAGTCTCGTCTGATGTCGTGGTGTCCATCATATTATAGTAATAGTAATATAATGTAGTTGCCTATTTTATATTTATTATCAGATTACCTATCCAATTTAGCGCGTAGTAAAACTAAGCCAAGTTAAGTAGTACATGATCATCTTATAATAATAAGCGATTTAATTATACTTGCCTACTTTATAAATAGTATCTATCTACATTTCAACTGAAACAACGTTGTTATAATATTGTAGTTCGTACTTTAGTGTAGTATTCATTAATATTAGACTTCACTATTAAAAACTACTTACAAGTAACAAAATGCTCAAAATAGATAATCTCACATCTCTGATTGGTTGATACTTTGTTTTGAAATACGTAGTTGAACTGTTTTTTATAGAATTTAATTGTGAACCCTGCCACTGAACCATCCTTAGTTACGACATATTTGATCTTCACGCATCGTCAACATTAAACTACAACAGCTGCCTTTCAATACTTAATAACGATTGATCTGCCGTCATTTTATGCTCACAACCTTTTGTTACAGAACTGCATCAGGAATAAACTAAAAATGCTTCCTAGGGAAAGTTAGAGAAAGCCTAATGTAATGTTTATCTCCTCGAAGAGTAGCTTTGTGTAAGTTACAATAGAAACTCTCTACTTGGTTAAGGTTACACGATGATGTTTCTGATGCTATTCTGCAGTTATCGTAATGTTACAAATAATTTCATTGGGATGAATCATAATAATATCATTTTGCAGGTACAGTGATGCATGATGCATCTGTTCCATTCCAACGCTTACACATACCGTGACAAGTTTGGTTAAAAACGGTTTGGAGTTGGTTACAATTGAATTCCATAGTTTGTATATATGGAGGAACCCCAGTGTGGTCCACCTATCTGTGTATCATTATATGAATCAGACAGAAAATGTCTATGTTATGTGATGCGTATGGAGAGGTAGGGGTAGGGCACAATCCAACGTCTGTGTCTGTACTCTGTACCTAGGTGTAAAATGTATCTAGTATAAGTGTCAATATAATACTGCTGTTGTATTTGAGGTTTGGTCGTGGGAATGTGGGAATGTGAAGCTATGTTGCTGAATCCTATGGCTTTTATGGCCGTAGCTGACTCTGGTTTGTGTCTATGTGGGGGTTGCTTATAATATGGATATGCTTATATGCTTCAGAGAGTTATACTTACATATATATGCAGTAAAGGTGCAATAGTTTTAATATAATACCTGTGTGTACGTAGTTTTATGTTTGTGTAGCAAAGAATCAAGAAAATAAGAGTATTTTTGTACTTAAGCAAGCATACAATAGTAGCAGTAGCCTAAACTAAAGCTCTGCAATAACCTAGGCTGGTGGCTACACTTATATACTTTATTTAGCAAGATATACTATAAGATATATGAGAGTATACGTTTTACAGATATATTATACATACCTACAAATGGCCATTTGGCCATGTATAGCTAAGCTAATCCAACTATGCGTGGTGTAATGTAAGTGTAGCTTTATGTAGGTGTAGTACTTCTGTTATGTACCTACCTACTATTTCTACCTACGTAAACGTACAACTGACTGCTCTGTGTAAAAAGTAAAATACGGTTCACTTCACTTGACTCATATTGTTGATAAATAATAAGTTTGAGTCCTGTGAGTGAATTGTATGAATCAGTGAATGAGTGTTGTTTGTTTTGCAATCAGTAAGTGATCACTTTTCAGTAATTTTACAGTAATCAAATTTTTAAAACTACCGACAGAGCAATATTTTTGGGAATAAATTTTCCACAAGCAAAACAATTAGAATCGGACAATTCTTCTCCGTGTTGATATTTGTAACTTTGTAAGTAGCAAAGATTGTATACATTTTTTCGGTTTATAAAGGTAACCAAGCGCAAGAAATCATAATAAAATTAAAGATAACCTCAATATTGAGATTTGCAAGCTATAAGTACATTAATGTAAATATTAACGTGACTTAGACTTAACCACACCAATCGTTGTATAGCTTAATGGTTAGTACGTGCTGTGTAGTCTCTTTAGTTCTGTTTTCTATGAAATTCAATCAAAATCAGCTGGAAAGCCATTTATAGCAGAAACAAACTGGACCATAGCTAATAGGCAAAACTTTGTTACGAAAGAACAACTAGGAATTATTCTTTTACATTTTATGCAGTCGCAGATTGGCAGCAAAATTATTTTGTGCTCACTCAGATTTATACGTTTTTTAAATCCCGGTTTATGTAAGCTAACTCATTTTTGAGCATATATTTTGCATGCAGAGCAACAATTTTATTTTTTTTCTATTGCTACACATAGGCACGTACATAGGTTTACAATAATATAGTTAGTGTTACATAATATGACATCATAGGAGTTTGTACAGACGGAGAAAACCAAATTGCTGTTTTCCATGCAATATTACAATACTGGAACATGTTAGCCTAGCCTAGCCAGCACGTAGCACCAATCATCGTTACATACAGTGAGAATTATTTTCTTCAGTTAAAGGTCAAAGGTAAGAATCGTAATGCTCAATATAGGCAATATAGCTCAACCAAGTTATCTTGGTTTATAAAAAGGGAAAGCGAGGATTATTGCTCTTAAAGTTTTGATGGGCAATATTAAACTAGGAAAACAATCAATTATTCTCAATTCTCAACATTTCAATTTCTACTTCAACAACGAAATGCTGTTATAATTAATTACTGTATATATCTTATCTGCTCCTATCTGATACGGATATCTTTGTCTGTAGATGTGAAAAATTTAGAGGAGATTCTGGCGATGAGGATGAGAAAATAACAANCCTATCTGATACGGATATCTTTGTCTGTAGATGTGAAAAATTTAGAGGAGATTCTGGCGATGAGGATGAGAAAATAACAATAATAAACATAAATGCAATCGTGTCAAATAGGAACGAAACGTAATTTAATACCTATTTGAACATCTTTATAGACTTAACAAGAATTACGCCAACCGGGGAATGTAGTTTCAATTTACCTCAAATTCAGCATTCAAAGCCTTTAATTGCAAAATGCAGCGAATGGATCGATTGAGAAGATCTCTACGAGATTCGTTTCGTCGTAAACGTGAAGCCCCAGAAAGCAGCAAGCCCCATCAGTGGCAAGCCGACGAAGAGGCAGTCCGTTCTGGAAACTGCACTTTCAATGTCAAGGTAAATTTTAACGATTAGTCTCTAATAAAATAACTAACTAGGACATTGCGCGCAGTGATATGATAAATCAATTTGCTATATGGAGTATGCGTTTCATCGTAACAAATATTTAAAACATGCTTTGAATTTTTTACTGTAGTATTTGGGCTGTGTGGAGGTTTTTGAATCTCGGGGCATGCAGGTTTGCGAAGAAGCAATGAAGGTTTTACGAGTAAGTTAACATTTTACCAGGTTTTTTGCTATTTTGGGATAGTAAACATCAATTTTATTATAATCATAACGTTGTTCCTTCTGTAACAGCAATCGCGAAGAAGGCCTGTTAAATCAATTTTGTATGTATCTGGGGATGGACTTCGAGTGGTTGAAGACGACACAAAGGTGAGAATTTTAGTTAAATATACCATTATTGTACATGAACGGCAATATTTTATGAAGTCAGAGGAACTTAGGAGAGGCACACTTGAGGATCGGATGATAAGACAATTTTCTATTGTACATAAATAGATACTTATTAAATATAACACTCATTTCTAAGCCTTTAAGGCCCAGGCATCAATTTATTGGATAACAATAAACGAGGTTATCGTTTTCAGTATACTCGGTACACATATTATTGTGTATTTCCATTTAAGTTTCGAATAGTTATCACTAATTGTACATACTTACCACACTTACTAATTGTATTTAAAGTTACCAGTTAGGAATTAGTAGGAAAAACTCAAGACGGCTTTTTTCATTAAATTTGATTTTTTCATAGGGGTTGATTGTTGATCAAACAATTGAAAAAGTTTCATTTTGCGCTCCGGATCGTAATCACGAACGAGGGTTCTCGTACATATGTCGGGATGGCACAACTAGGCGTTGGATGTGTCATGGTTTTCTTGCAACAAAAGACTCGGTATCGGTAATCAAATCAATTATTTTCCACACTATAATGTTTTGGTTGATTGGTTTTTGTTGTCAAAATATTTTTTAGTGTACTGTCCATAATTGAAGAATTAATTCGTTGTATAGGGAGAAAGACTGAGTCATGCTGTCGGTTGTGCTTTCGCGTCTTGCTTGGAAAGAAAGCAAAAGAGGGAGAAGGAATGTGGAGTCAGTATGACATTTGATCCGAAAACGTCCACCTTTACAAGATCAGGCAGCTTTAGAGTTTCCTCTATTACGGATTCATTAAGCGAAAAATCAATTTCTCCACCACCAACGCTTGATAGTATGGGAATGCCGATTCGAACACCTGTAGTCAATACTCATGCCATCGAAAGGCCACATGCTCCAGTTAAAATGTTGGAACGTCAGGGTTCTTTTCGAGGGTTTTCTCAACTTGCGAATCAATCTCCTTTTAAACGTCAATTATCTCTTCGGTTGAGCGGTAAGGGACGCAATGTCAAAAATTAAAAATTCTCTCCCTAAAAATAATTTATCCCGGATTTGGATTACAATGGGCCTAAACAGACTATTCTAATTCTACCCCTGAAAACGTAGCCGATGTAATGTATAAAATTCTTTCATAATTACACAGATTTACCGTCCAACCTTCAGAGAACTCAACAAAACAATATTGATATTTTAACAAATAATAACATCATCCCTATTGCAGCTCCAGTTACTATTCCCCAAGGTGAGACATGATAAATAAATTACTTTATTTGTGTCATAGTATGCCGTATTATGTTTATGTGCCGATTCTCTATAATATATTACTTTCAATTTGCATTAATTATAGCTGCAGCCAGTCCAACTCCACCGCCTCGCACACAGCGGAATCGCTTGCATTCATTGCCTAACAATTCACTTGCAGGTCCTTTTTCCACACTATATGTCATAATTCTGATAATAAGTAAGATAAAATAATAGTAACGTAAGAGTTAAAATCGCAATTTCTCTTTTCACGCGCTAACTATAGTATATGTATACTACATACGAAGTTTCACCGTATCAAAACCAACTGACTGTCATTAATATTAACATTGTGGTGAAAGTAGTAGTAACAAACAACAGTTCAGTGAAATTTTCATAGAGCTATATAAGCTAAGAGAAAGAGAAAATAATATGTTAAAAGTGATATGCGATACTCGACTTTTATTGTATATACCAAACTAATGGCCTTGCTATGCTTACGATAAAATAATGTAGTTTATTCAAATTATATTCTGTAAAGAACAGAAAGGATGTATGTTTTATGTCACTATGAAATCGTTTAACTCGTGTACTTGTAAACGTTACTAGGCGGCACAATTCCGGAAAGCACGACAAATGGAGTTGGTGAAAGTTGTCCTCCCCTCAAAATCGAAAACAAAGATTTGGTGTCCGAACTCTGTCAGCAAGTCAGCCAGGGATTATCTCTGTTGGCAGCTAATCATGATGATGTTAAGGTAAATATGAAATTGAGTTGTTTTCTAAGACGATATGCACAAGCTACATGCAAGCACCTTGTGCACTTAACGTTTTAAGCTACACGTTAGCACTTAGCAATACTACTGCATATTATATCGTAACTTGTTTTTCTGTAGAATAATGGGAATAATGCACAATTTCCAACAAAATTCACAAACCCTTGGGACGAAGAGGTTGGGACTACATCATCAATAAGCAAAAACCCTGCACTTCCAGTATTCAACACAGCAGCTTTGGGGACAGCAAATCAAATGATTTCATCGCCCCAAAATATTTTAAGCTCTACCATTCCTTCATCAAAACAAGACAACTGGCTAAATAATTTATCGGGGGCTCAGCAACCCAAGGCGCCGTTGCCTTCTAAAACCAGTCCGGCACATTCAGTTAATATAAATACAAAAGATACCTCACCTTTACCACCGCTGGTGTCTTCACTGACGACAACCAGAAATATCACTGGTCCACCTGTAACTTCTTCCTCCCCAACACCGCCAGTGAATCCATCTGCCCCGTCTTCAGTCGTTCCAACGAACATTTCTACCAGCGGTGGACATGTTTTGGGACCCAGCACAAGACCATCTTTAGTCAATCAAGGCTCTGTTCAGGTGGGGCCTCAACTCGGCATCCGATCTACTTACAAAGGGGCTCCAAGCAGATCACAATCATTGGGTTCCGATCCTTTTGATGCAGATTGGGCTACTCCTGTTGCCCGAACTGGTCAGACTCCGACGAACCCTTTCGTAAGACAACAGACATTCCAAGTTTCTATGTAGAAAATACATCAAAAACAAACGGACCTCGTGTAGTCATTGAGTTAAATGATTTTAAGCCTATAAGTGGCTGAATGTATTTACTCAATTAGGCCATTTGGCGATCGTAGTAAGCCATAGTATAATAGTCCTGTAATTCTCGTCGAATTGTAATTGTTATTGTGCAATTACGCGAACTTCCTCCTTTATGTACTAAGGACAAAATAGTACTTATTACTAATCATAAAGGCAAGATGTAGGCTGAGATATAGGTACTTAAAATCAAAGCGGAGGACCATTTCCTTCTTTAATGTAAGCATCGTAGTTATAGACGGTAGACTAATGACTAAACTACTATGTAGCTGACATTTGATTCATTTCGGAATTACCATCAGGATAATTCTTTGCAACTTTGGTGTTGAATTGATTGACCAGTATCTCGAAGCATATCAACATATCACAAGTTACGCTATAAAAAGCAAACACTAAACAATTCAACTATGACTGCACCTACTATTACCATCGATCGTATGTATTAGCGTATGAACGAACTATGAACCTAAGTAGTACTCCATACTCCATACATAAAATACGATTACGATTAATATTGCATAAGCTTGCGTTAGTTAGAGCAATATAATACTGAATTGCAATGATAAACAAAAGGCAAAGCTCATCCTTTAAATGACAAATAACGTTAGCATGACTAAAAAGAGTTAAGTGTATTAGTTTTTACTAGTTGATTAATGATTACAGTTATAATTGTGACAAGTGATAGATCGTGTGGTACGGAAATACGATTATTATAGAATGGCTTTAACTAATTAATATCCCACCAGTATTGAATTTTGTGTTGTATTAGTAGCATTAGGATAATATCCGCATAGGTCTAAGGATATTTGGGTCTAAGGTGTACGTCCGGTCTTTATTTTTCTTCAATCTCTCTGCCATGCCTAATTCTTTATACTCTATTGATACATAAACCTTACAGATATTTCAGTAAATACAGCACGAATATTCTATCTATATATTCTACTACTACGATTCACTGAAATTCTTTCATTTGCCATAATATGAATTTTCTCCAATGCAGACTAATGAAGTCTGAACGTTCTGACAGGAAAATATTGTTAAAAATTATAATGTAATGGAAAGCTACGATGTAAATATTGTAGTGCTTTAGGTATAATGTCAAATGTCAACTATAGTTTAAATATCTACAAATGACGAAACTATCAACATAAATGTTAAAGTTATATTATATGAACCTACCTATACTAATAACTGAGTTAACTTGAGTATCTACTACTTTCTTATACCTATGCATATTTATGTGCTGCAATACCTGAACAACAGGAAGCTAAAATGCTAATTCAGTATCCCCGATACGTAGTTTAAGTTTGTTCAACTCGAACAGTTAAGCACATTATTCTTGAATATTGACTTTTGACACAAACTAATGCGCTGCTAAATAAGTACATTGAATATACGAATCAGGTGAATAGGTGTATTTGTTGTGTTGTAAGATGCACAATTAAATTGAAAACCAGGTATGAGTAATAGTACAAGATAGCAATCATTTTTTGATATCAAAATAATTAGACTAATAAGTAGGGAATAAAATTGTAAGGGAAAATTAATGTAATTACGATTACAGTTATAATACTTATAAACAGCAAAATGATGGCAGCTTTGCATAATAGCTAGGTAAGCGGTAAGCGTTACGTGGTAGGTCATCAGTACTTTCACTATTGTAGGAAAAGGATACCAAAAGAAATGAGCACCGATGATGAGATCACCTTCGTTGTTTTGTAGTTTGTGGCAATGATTGTGAAGAAGTATTGTCTTTTTATTGTTTTTCGTTCACGTAAGTTCCGCGGTTCGTTCTGTAAATGTAAAAGTATTGATTAGTAGCAGCTAACAAAGTACAGTATCTACAGGGAAAGTATGTAGTATGCTTTCTCTTTTACGTATATATACAGGGAAAGTATGCTTTCTCTTTTACTTTCTCATTTCATTTTTAATCAGCCATTTATCACTTTCTGAGTATGTGCTGTCTTTTGGGAAATGAATAAATAAGTAGGGAATCATATTAATTTAAGATACATTGTCTTGCATCAAATGGCCATGTAGTATTATGTCCAAAAATAACAATTTGAGTTGTGTAGTGAAAATACATAGAATGGTTTCTTTAACTATACATAAGTATATTGGCAGGTATCATATTGTCAATATTTGATATGGTATGTCTAGTGCCTGCAAATCTGATCAATTCTTTGAAAAAGTAAAATGCTAAAGCAAGAATTTTAGAACAGTGAGGAAAGATTAGAAGGAAGAAAAAAAGTTCCATTACGTTTCTTGTAGAGTGATCATCATGTAAAGTTCAAGTAGTATTTCGCACAAAGCAACTCTTGGTCCTCCTTATAAATTCAATGTCCATAGGTTCAGCTATGTTTATTAGTTAAGTGATAGCTAACCACTAAATTATACGCCTGCCTTCAGTAGAGTCACGAAATTAATCTATATTTACTATACTTACGGCCTTACAGAATGGAATTGATATCGCATCGCAAGAAGTAATGCGAAAGTAAGCGTTATTACTTTAGCTAAATTCATTAGAGCTACTGCTAAGTCAGTAAACATAGTTTTGGTAAGTAGTAGGTAGTCTAGTGATTCTGATTAGTATTATAATTACTTACATACTACATACTGAGAGGAAGAAAATTAAAACTGTAGTAAAGACTTACTCAGTAGAGATTTTTGGCAGGAAACTAATTTTACTATTTCTGTCAAACAGAAAGTAGCTTAAGGGAATTAGCATTAGTAAAAATGGTGCTAGTTAAGCAAGCATTTAAATTAAATTGCTACTAATCGTATACGTAACATGACTATAGAGATTACGAAAATGTCTAGGAACATCCACCTTGAAGCAAAAGCGTGTACCAAACTGAGTTAAATGAGTGAAGTAAGGTCTTGGGAAATCTTCGAAAATCTTTGCTTTCAAAGGTGTTTTTCTTATATTCCAAAGTTCTTTTCATCCTTTCTAACGAAATCGGCCATTATTTTCACGTCCTTCCCAAATTACTTAAATTCCAAGCGCTGTCGACCAAGACTGAGTCTTTGAAAGCGATTTTACGACAATATCAAGAGTAAAATTTCATTGCAAGTTGCAATCAGGTTTTATCTGTAGGTGAAAACAAAACTTTAAAAACTTTCACTTGTGGTTTCCTTCTGCATAAGTATATCGTACATCGTTAATCTCAGTCGAGCTATTCTTACTGCTAATGTGTGTAATAGCAAACTGCGATTACGTACGATGTAGAAGCCCTTAAAATAGTGTCATTCATTCAATTACTCTAGCTTTTGGCAAACATTGCTTTGCTTTACGTCTTATTAAAATCAAAAGCATGCACTAAGCCAGATAATTCTTTGTTCATGATTGACACACAATAGAGGATGTAAATTTTACCGCGGGGGCCACGTTAACGTAAACTTTCTCTTTGCGTTAGCGTTAACGTAACGTAGCTAAGCTTTACGTCTTATTAAAATCAAAAGCATGCACTAAGCCAGATAATTCTTTGTTCATGATTGACACACAATAAAAGTTCATCGCGTTCCCTGTCCTCCAATTCACCACACGTCATATCAAAAGTACCTCTACAGCTTTTTATTATTTTACTTAGATATGCACATGATTATTATAATCAGTTAGATAACTGTGACGATTGTAACAATTCTATCACATGACTTAACATGTTTTTATCCATATTGTGTTACAGTCCACACAGTATAGCGTAGCCCTGTTTTATACTCTTAACACACCTTGTCAAAAGGCTTTATTTAATTTTATGATTGGATGTTGGGTGTCTAATATCACTTGTTTCATTGAGTATTCATCCATTAGTATTAGTATTTAAAGAGGTCCCTACCAAATAGTTATTCTGTAATGATTATTTCAATTGCGCTAAATATATACGTTCCATTTTTACGTTCTGTCTGTGCTACAGACACTCGAGATTTTGTATTAACGCCTAAAAATATTAATTAACTAAATACTACCTAATTTTGTTGCTGTGTTTGTATGCTCATTCACTTTTAGTTTGCTCAAATTCAATCCATTATTTCGTACAATTTTAATTTGGCACTCATGTCTTTACAATAACTAATGGGGTTCGCAGTGCAAATGTAAAAGAGCCAAGTAGGTACAATTGTTCAATTCCTTAATATAAAGCTATTAAACATTCAATACTTCATGTACCATTGTACGTGGGTACCCTTTTATGATAAGGCACTGTAGTACCCGGTTAAAATAGTTTAACAGTTAACGTTTAGTAATGATGCCTCAACAGTAACCATTTTAAATAATCGTAATAGGAAATTCGTTGATGCCATTGGATTATGAATTCTCATTGTTGTCAATAAGTTTTTACTAGATAGTTGTTTGAAGAGAAAGTGTTTGTTCCGACACAGAAATCGCGTATTTATTAGTTCATTTTTCGGTTGGATTATTGTTACAGTATTGTTGTTATTATACCTGTCCATGTAAAAATCCTTAGTTTCAGTTTTAGCTTCGCCGTAGACTATCAAGGAGGATGAGGATGGTAAAAAATCTCCTGTCATTTTTGTGTATACAATATACAATGCGTATCTTTAGATATTATAAATACCATTCCATGAGACTGCTTGTATACTTGCAGCTAAAGAAGGATGTTTTACTTTAATTAATAAACTGTATCAGTTTTGAGCAATGTGCCAGACAAGTTAAGGGAGTACTTATCGTTAGTTTTAGTATATTATGATTGTTATAATTTATAGTTATGTACTTAAAAGTATCTGTAATTGAGGTGGCGGAAATAACCTGGAGAATGAAAGAGTATCAAATTATGTACATATTATTGCAGTGATGCATTTTATAGATTTTTTACTAACTATGTATTATTATTTGTGTTTCACGACGTAAGGGTAGGTGTACGAAGGTAGTTCTTTCATGCTTTTATGCATTAACTATATTATTATTATTGTGGTAGTGTATTGTAACATCTAATCGCTAAATACTTAGCTATACCAATAATATGTATGGCGATGCCAACCGATGAGGTGGCTCAAATGAGGATTTTATGGTTCCACCTAAACATGAGAATAATATAAACTGAGTTATTTACTCTTCTGGCGTGGAATATTTGTTATTCAACATGCAGATTTAATGTAAAGAGAATTATAACAAAGGATGAAGACAAGACAACTAACTAATTACTTGTTAGTTGCTACATACACTTACAAACGCGTATATAAAAGTTTTAGTAGATATAAGATATCATATTTAGACATGAATAAAACATTGACTTTTTTATGTAAAGCCATAGCCATATTAACAACAGATAGGTATATTTGTTGATTTTTACTTTAGTACATAATATGCGTGACTTAATAAAACACTATTAAACGTGTAACATTATTTTCAATTGGTACGATATAAAAGTATAATTTGTACATGATATGATAATAACAAATTCTGCGTTATGCTCTATAATGCTATTGCATGTGGTATGTAAAAATTGAATTGTACAGAATAAATTAATACAATATTATTATTAAAATTGCAATTCCTTTTCTTCCAGCATCATATCTGCAACATAGTCCTGAAAATTTTACAAATTGAAGATTTCAGTCACAATTGTCGGTCCCAAAAAAGATTACATCGACGGCACTCTCAGGGGCTACACAATCTTATCAACTAGCCTGGATTCTACTGCAGATTTTTAATAACAAACCCGAGTTTCATGTATCATACAAAGGATTTTCATGTATCATAAAAATCATAATGTATATACCATATAGTCTAAAGGGGGATCAAAATAATTCATATTTCACACCCAAATAATATGCTAACTCCATGAAATACTTACATACGTCTTTCTCCAGTACGTTCACGATTTTATTGCCGTGAATTTATTCCAAGGTGGTGAAACTGGAAAGTGGGGAGATTTTTATTTGAAGTTAGTGTGGGAAAGGAGAAAGTGGGTGGTACGTGAAAGCCTTTCGTTCAGACAGTAATAAAATCTTTTTTAATTTCCACGTATTTATCCACATTATATTGATTGGTAGGCACATTTTTGCCGTTTTCCAACTTTAAGTGTCTATTATTGGATTATGGAGGAAGCAGGCATGACAATTTATGCATGTATTTTTTTATTTTTTAATACATGCATTTTCTAAATCTTTCATTGAAATAATTTTTTTAAGTAATGCGTAATATTAAGTAAGTCCAAAGTGTAACCATTTTGAAATGCATTTGAAGTAGTAACAATCTTGCACATTCTTCCTTGTTTCAAAGCTTTTTCTATGTGATACATTGTTGTTAGTCAGTCTCAAGTCTTTTACTATTCCAAGTCTATGGTCTCAATATTGAAATAGTAGTATATTAAATAATAATAATGATTGTGTTTAAGTCTGAGAGCACGAATAGAGTATAATATTATAGTAAATACCATAAACAAGTAGTTCAGATTTGTAGACCTGTAGTGCTAGTATCTAGTTTATATACGCTGCATATTGTATACCTAATACCTGTAAATTATTACAAATCTTATCCCATGGATCACTTTGTTTGTGACAAAAGTAAGCATTTTTGGTTAAAAAAATAGGTCAAGTTATATTAGTTACCATTTTATGTGCACGTATTTATTACGTATATACATATTACACTATGAGATCTATAAAATACCGTGGCGTGAGTAATATGTTTGCAGAAGTCTCATTTAGTATTCCCTGACCTTCATTATACATACTTGTTGCTTATATACTGTTTATAATGCATTGTTATGTCTCATGTCATAAAATGCATACGCGGTTACTCATCATATCGTAACGTTGCGTTAGCTAATTCCGTATATAACGCTATATAGAGCATACACATAAGACAACAGTTGATAGTGAACCGCTTAATATGATAATATCTGTACATAATTATAGAAATGGGGAATTGCGACTGTGGTGACTACTGTAGTTTGGGGCATCTATTATTACTTTATTACTCTCAGTGGCTGGAAGCAGGTTATATTATAATATTATAGCTAAAAATATTGCATATAAAGCTCTAATTTCCATGCGAGATGCAATGTCCTTCCCATGCCCGATTCGAAGGCCGGGTACCTCTGAGGGAGTGAGAAATAGTTTCAATACATGCTAAATATTAACTGGAGACGAAAAGTTAAATTGTCTCAGACCCAAAAAATATAACAAAGGTTTATTGGGAAATAAACCAGCAGTTAAGTTTAGACACCTGAATGCTGTGCTGAGCTTTACATTCATATGAATATGACTTTTAGAAGAGCAGGATGTGTTTATTGGAAATATTCAACCTCTATCTATATGTGTTTAATTACTTCCATAATGATAAATAAATAGGCGAAGTATGTGTGTGAAGGAGAAGTAAAAGCAATAAGTTGTTTCGGTTGACAATGACACTATGACACATATAAACACGATGCATGCATAATACATGATACATGTTAATAATTATCGTCGCATAAAGATCGTAGAATATCGCAAAAATGTCATTGTAAATGTCCTATATAAAATTATAGGTAAAAATAGAGAAAAGTGAGACACTTATTTGTAATTGTAAGTACCTAAATAAATACAGGTCTAATTCTAATCTAAACTTTCTACACACTCTTTTGTGATATCGCTTTTCGCTTATTTCCAATATGATATGTTTAAAAATTATGAATACTTGACTCAATTCCATTTTTTAACTCAAGTGCATAATAATACGTAGCAATTTAGCAGTGTTGGCATTTAGTAATAATTTGGCTTCTTCATTTTATTATTATCTTTAATTTTAACACTCAATTCAATCATTCATACTCTCTCGTGAAAGTCTAGTACAAAGCAAAAGTACGGTTGGTTGGCAAGGTATAACGGTACATGGGTCCACGTACACGTAAGTAGATGTACTCTATTATTTGTCTGTCTGTATAAATCTACCGATGTAATGCAAAATGCAATGTAATCAGCAGGAAACCCAAAGCGCAACTCGAAAGAAAGTGACACGTTGTCTTTGACTGTGAAGCAACCAACTATTCTGCTGTTCCATCCAATCTGTCGTAATAAGTAGTCGTATTTGGATGTGTCAGCTCTGCCATCGTTAATTGGTGCTGGTAAGTAAATTCCTCGGATTTCCTTATTATTTCCATTTATTTAGCTAATTTTTTTGATTCCAAATTATGCGTATTTCGGTGGTTGTTTCGATTTAATTCAAAGGTTTTGCTTGGAATTTAAAATTCGATATAATTATGATTTATATCTCTTGGAAATTACAACTTATTGTTTTTTACACCATACGATTCACGCAAACACGAAACTGCTTTACTAACTAATCAGTTTTTACTAATGCAAATTGGATAAAATGAAGCTTATCAATAATACGTAGCCAAAAAAAAATATGACTCTAGGTTGAAGACCTTACTTACCTACCTACATAAACTATCAACTATAAGATTTTTTTGAGTTGAAGTTTAGTAATGTACAATTTGGTTAAAAATATATGAACATTAAAAACAATAGGCTAGTCTAAAACTTTCAAAGTAAAAGGTATTCTTTGCATTTACTTGTACATTGTACACCTTGGCAGAAATTTTGAATTTCAAAACTTACGATTGCAATTCAAAAACCGCAAACCAGTGGTTTATGGCACGGTTGTTGTCGGCATATGCCTGGCTGTCGTTATATCCGGTCCGCAGGATGTTATGTCCACTTTTATTTATTATTTATGCTAAAATGGTCAACATTTGTTTTATATTTCAGAAATGGCGACTTATGCAGAATTCATTCAACAACAGGAGGAGCGTGATGGAATAAGATTGAGCTGGAATGTTTGGCCATCTTCTAAGCTGGAAGCGACTCGTCTGGTCGTTCCACTCGGATGTCTTTTCACTCCAATCAAAGAAAGAAACGGTAACAAATACCTTATTTAAAACAAAAACAACCAAAACATTATCATTCTCAGGCTGGAATAAATAAAACAAATTATTGTCTAAATTCGCAGATTTGCCACCCATTCATTACGATCCTGTTCTCTGCACCCGTAATAATTGTCGTGCAATTCTTAATCCATTATGCCAAGTTGACTACCGGGCTAAGTTTTGGGTCTGCAACTTCTGCTTTCAGAGGAACCCATTCCCACCTCAATATGGAGCCATGACTGAACAATGTCAGCCAGCAGAACTGATTCCTCAGTTTTCTACAATCGAGTATACCATCACTAGAGCACAGGTATTTCCAAATACATCTAGGTAATATTATTTAAAATATTTTTGGTTCTTATATATATTTCATTTAATGTACAGGTTCCTCCGCCAATTTTCCTTTATGTAGTGGACACATGTATGGATGATGAAGAGCTCACAGCATTAAAAGAATCACTCCAACTTAGTCTGAGTCTGATCCCACGTAATGCTCTGGTCGGGTTAATTACTTTTGGCAAAATGGTAGCAGTTCACGAACTCGGTTGCGATGGTCTCAGCAAGAGCTACGTATTCAGAGGAACAAAAGATGTTACCGCAAAGCAGTTGCAAGAAATGCTTGGTTTAACTAGATATGCTGGTCAGCCGAGTGGCATGGGTGCGAACCCTGCAGGTCAGGTTCCTGGAATGCAACAGAGGGTCTCCCAGCCCCCAGTTAACCGGTATAATTAAATAATTTAAATATCGGCATTTCTGCACTCTCCAGGCTATCATTCAAGCTGTTTCGAATTTAATACTCACGTTCTGTTTCTTATGTATAGATACTTGCAGCCGCTGTCAGTTTGTGACATGTCTATAAACGATATGTTAGGAGAATTGCAGCGTGACCCTTGGCATATCCCTCAAGGAAAACGAGCATTAAGATCTACCGGTGTGGCCTTGTCGATTGCTGTAGGGCTATTGGAAGTAAGTGAACAAATGCTGTGCGTTTTTTAATAATGGTAAAAATAAGTTTTCCTTATCAATATGATAATGTTGTAACTTTTAGTGTTGCTATCCTGGAGCCGGAGGAAGAATTATGATATTTGTTGGAGGTCCTTGCTCCCAAGGGCCCGGTCAAGTTCTAAACGAAGACTTGAAGCATCCTATCCGATCCCATCATGACATTGAAAAGGATAATGCCAAGTATATGAAGAAAGCCATTAAGCATTATGAAGCTTTAGCTGTTCGAGCAGCAGCTAATGGTCATGCTGTTGACGTATACTCATGTGCATTGGATCAGACTGGTTTGGCAGAAATGAAATTTTGTCCTAATTCAACGGGGTAATCATTTTGTTTTGTTCATAAATTACTTACATTACTAAATTCATAAACAGGCTAATAGTTTGATTCGATCAATCTTTGATAATTTATTACAGAGGTCATATGGTGATGGGAGACTCCTTCAACAGTAGTTTATACAAACAGACTTTTCATCGGGTTTTTGCAAGAAACAGTAAATCAGAGTTGAAAATGGCGTTTAATGCTACATTGGAGGTGAAGACGAGTCGTGAGCTTAAAGTTAGCGGTGCCATTGGCCCTTGCGTTGGTTTAGGAGTAAAGAGTGGTTGCGTAGCAGATACCGAAATGGGAATGGGAGGTACTTGTCAGTGGAAGTTTTGCACTTTGACTCCTGCGACAACCTCAGCTATATTTTTTGAAATCGTAAATCCGCATGGAACGCCCATTCCTCAAGGGGGACGAGGGTGTATTCAATTCATCACTCAGTATCAACATTCGAAGGGAGAGCAACGTGTTAGAGTGACTACTATAGCTAGAAAGTAAGTCTTGCTATCAAAGCCTGTTTCAAAATCTGGAATATTTTATCCATTTTTTATGTAAAAAATGAAATATTGTTTCTTGTTTATGTAGCTGGGCTGACGCGACTGCTAACCCATATCACATATCTATTGGTTTTGATCAAGAGGCGTCTGCTGTCATTATGGCAAGATTAGCTGTCTTTAGGGCAGAAAGCGACGATGGTTCAGATGTTTTGAGATGGGTGGATCGAATGCTAATTCGACTGTGTCAAAAAGTTGGACAATATAACAAAGATGATCCTAGTAGCTTTCAATTACAAGAAAATTTCACACTGTACCCTCAGTTCATGTTTCACTTGCGGCGGTCCCAATTTTTACAAGTTTTCAATAATTCGCCCGATGAAACTAGTTTCTATAGGTAAGAATTGTTTATTGTTACACAAATTACAATACAAAATGTATGCTATTTTTCCTGAATAGTATATACTAAAATACTTTTTTGTTGCTTTTAGACATATGCTAAATCGAGAAGATTTGTCACAATCCCTAATCATGGTGCAGCCGGTGCTGTACAGTTACAGCTTTAATGGCCCTCCAGAACCAGTCCTTCTGGACACATCTAGTATCCAAGCTGATAGAATACTTCTTATGGACACGTTTTTTCAAATTCTCATATTTCATGGAGAAGTAATTAATTATTTTTTAAATTACCATATATTATTATCATTGTATTGCTAGTATTAATTGTCTCGGCATTAATAGGAAAAGTAGGACAGAACTATTTGGCAGGTATTTTTGTATAATCTGTTGTGAAATGTTGGAATTTTAGTATTAAGCAAATTTACATATTACTTTATATGTAATTCGTATTTTTGTAACCCCATACAATGTCTTCTTGTATTTTTACCTTAAAGACCATAGCTCAATGGCGTGCAGCGGGATACCATAATATGCCGGAATATGAGAATTTCAGACAACTATTGGAAGCACCCGTCACAGATGCACAGGAACTTTTACAAAACCGTTTCCCAGTTCCCAGATATATTGATACCGAACAGGGCGGGTCACAAGTAAGTAAAATTGCTTCTCTCCAACGGAAAGCTATTTCCAAACAACCTTTCCTATATTATTTACAACAAAATTCAGCATTGAAACTAACTTTAATTTATTATTATAGGCTCGTTTCTTATTATCCAAAGTAAACCCGTCTCAAGACCCACAACAACATGTATGCATATGGACAAGGGGTAAGTTGATTTAATTTATTTGCGATCAATAACAGTTTTTTAATAACCATGTTTAATTTGTAGTCGATGCCGATGCCGAGTAGCAACTTCGGAGGGGTATTTGATTTGATTTCAATTATGGGTTTATTGGTTCAAGGGATTATTTTTCGCTTTTTTGTATTATTATTTTGGTGGAGGGGTGGAATAGTCTATGTACGCGCATACAATAACAAAAAATCCAAAATACTGATGGTTTCGTCAATTCAATAAATGCGTATCATTTGACGGTAATCAAACAAGTGGATAGGTCAAAAATCACCTTACCAAATTCTTGTGAAAGTTGTCGCAGTCGCGTTCAAGATTGAATTTGCATTGTCATTTATGCAGACAACTGCTTTTTCACACAAGAAAATATTAAGGCTCGGAATATTTTCATACCCAATGACCCAAACCCAACCCTTTGTCCTACCACTTGGGTTTGGTATACCTACAATCGTTTTTCCGATAAGTGATACGCAGTAGAATGCAGCTCTGCATTTATTCACTATATACGGTATCTGTTATTTTAAAAATGTCTTTCATTGTTGTCTTATGGTGAAAGCTTAAGTTTTCTGTTGCGATGTTAGTGACGACTGTCTGATGTTCTTAACGAAATGCATTTATTTTATTGATGTGCTTTTTGTAAAGAAAGAAATTGTAAACTTTCAACTTTCTTTAAAATTGTATCGACTGTGATATTACAGGAGGGCGGTGCTCCAGTTTTAACGGACGATGTCAGTCTTCAAGTTTTTATGGATCATCTGAAGAAATTAGCTGTTTCGTCTACAGCGTAACGAATATGAGATGATTAAAATGAAACGTATTCCCCATTCCCTGTTACTATAATAATTATATTGGAATTTGCAGCCGTTGTACCATTTATGTATTAGGTTAGTATATTATGTACTTTAAAATTAAAAGATTTAGATTTACTAATTGTATGTAGCCTAAGCTTTGTTCTTAGTTTCAGATTGTCAAAAATTTAAATGGCGTAATTATAAAGTGGACGTATTAAATGTATTCTTTTTCAATCATTACTTTGTGGTCATTCTTTATTCATTTTCAATGGAGCAAATTATTATTAGCGCACATTCACATTAGTTAGTAGGATTGGTAATAGGTATTGAAATCTATTTAAAAAATAATAATACAATCGTTCTAAAATTCCATGCTGTCGCTCTTGTATTTTATTAGAATTTTACTACACTTTTGTTTACGCATGAAAACACGAAATGCCATTAATTATACATGGTGAAAGTTATGTGAAAGTAGAGTACTTACGTACAGTACGTAGTACGTAGCTGTAGAAGAAAGGTGAATGCTCTTTAGAAGGAGAAAGTGCTATTCATTTATTGCGTTTATAGAGTCTATAAATTGAGAAAGCACAGTAACAGCAGATGCGGGTTTTGCATAGGTGTTTGAATTTGACAGCCGCCCCCAACATTGATATACCTACAAAAACTCAAAGTGACACATGGAAATTGATGGAAATAAATAAAATTACAAGCAGTTGATTTATTGAAAATCGAAAAACTATCCTTTGGAAGAAATTGCTTAAAAATTTACGGAATGGAAGCACAGGGAATATCTGATTCCTCTAAGGTTGTCTTTGCACCGTTTTCGTCCCAGATTTCTTCTACATTTTGGAGCAAGTTTTCTCAACTCAAATTGGATATTTTAGGACTGAATGAAGAGCCCTTGAAAATATTTGGACATTATGGAGCCAACGAAATTCCAAATAACAATCCAATGTTTTGCGTTGATCATTCCAGTTTTGACGAGTACGTTTTAGTTTCAATTTTTAAAAACAGAATCATAAAGATGACATAAATATACTTATTATGAAAACCTAGAATAATTAAAACCTTGCTATAAGCACGTAATTTATTAATTAATAATTGATAATTAATTACCTATTTGTACTTTCAAATTTCAGAACTGCTAAGCCGTACCACAGTACCATAAAAGTTTCTGGAATTTTACTGAATACCAACACAGCGGAGCAATTCAAAGAATGTGATAAGAATGAATTTATGAAAGTAAAGGGTGAGCAAGCTCTGGAAAAACTTTTTAGTAAAGATGGATTGGAGAAGCTAACTACAAACCCGTCGCTACTCTCGTCATTTGTACTCCTAACG
>JABASI010002205.1:0-20627 GCA_019776505.1 Tomocerus nigrus
TTGTTTCACATTTGACTATTAAAATGAACAATAAGTGAGCGCGCGTTATCTCAGTAACCCGTGGACCAATTTCGACCATATTCAATAGGGTTCCTCACAGGCCTATATGCATTGTTTTTGCATAGTTTGGTCAACCTCCGTCCAAGCGTTCGGGAGTTATCGTGCTAACAGACAGACAGACAGACAGACAGACAGACAGACAGACAGACAGACAGACGGACGGACAGAATGTGTGATTCTATAAGCTCCCCAGAGGGCGAGCTAAAACTAGTGATGGAAGCTCATTACATCTCTACAGAGAAAAAACAATAAAATTTTAATATTACGCACAATCGTCTTAGCCATGTATTCTTCTTGTAAAATGGAAGTAGCCGATACTTATCATACTCATTTTACCGAACACACTAGCTACCTAAAGAACTATTTGGTATAAATTACGCTATTTAATTTTATACACTGTATGCTAATGAAGCGTCACAAGATGAATATTGCGCATACACGCATTACATCTAAGTACATTTTTATACCAATACAATATATTATGCAGTAACAGAAGCAATTACCTTACTAGCTTTACAATTACATTTGGTGGTAAGGTCATGGCAGTGTACAGCGTTTTTAGACTTGTGCTTCATTGCATATTATGTAGTGAGACAAAGAACGTTTCTAAAGGACATGTGAAATTATTGTGTATATAGAAAGGACCAGTGAAATCTGGTTATTATTGGCTGAGAGTTAATTGAAACAGACTCTTATCTTGAAGATGGAGACCACAAATAGCCCCAAGAGATCCGAATGGATTAGATTCTAATGTTTCTAACAATAAATTTCAAGTCGGCATTGCTTTTGAAAGCTTTGCCCATGCCTGGCTAAACGTATAACTTACCTACAATACAATTAGTTGGTATTTATAGCTTACGTTTCTGCAACCAATACACTAAAACAGTGAACACCACATTAGATATTTATTAACTAATACTACTGAACTTGCCACGACATGAGCAGAACAATAAACGTGAACGGTGAACCATCCTTTACAGATGCATTAGTGTAATGTATAAAATCTCAAATCACCTCCCACTCCACTCCAATTTCTCTACCGATATTTAAAACAATTGCAGGTTAACATGTGCAAAAACTTTGTATTTCTTGGGAAATGGATGCGATTTTCAACTCCAAAAAGTAGGCCAAGTGTTATTTTTTAAAGTAGTGACACAAACAGACAGGATATAGCAATTCTAATAATTAGAGTTGCATTGGATGTTTCAGTTTATTATCCGCCAAATTCTACGGGCATTTGTCTTCTTTCATTGAAAATTACTACAGACATATCTGTTGGCAATGTAATAGCAATTGATTGTATGCTTTCAAGAATTGTGGTTAGCTCATCGCTTTGTGCAACCCGGATAGTAGAATCAATGGAATGGAACTGACTACCGCTGAATGGCTTATCTCTATGATTTAATACTGCTTTCTTTTCGAAGAAATAAAATCAATAGTTATAAAAAAGTCAAAGCCTGTGTTCTCCAACATCTTATTACTATCACCACAAAATAGTAAACATAGCAGTCTGTGGGTAGACAGTAAGCCACCGATGAGCCTTTACTAAAATTCATTAATGATACACCCCCGCATTGGTAACCCAATTTTGGCACCAATTTTTATATCCATTATGACGAGCTAATTATTTCCAAACCACTGCTGTTTTTAGGTATATGTGTGTGTAACGCGTTGATTCCATAACTTCAATTCATTTTCATTCTGTTAAAAAAAGCTGTACTCTTATTTTAGTGGTGCCCTCATTGCAAATTGCAAACCATTATTTTTGGCATAATTGTCGCCATCGCCAACAACTATTACACCATGCCATAAATAGTCGTCTACAGCACGAAAGAGATTCAGATTACCAATTTGGGGACCGTGTAGTAGAGGTCATAAACAAGCTACCAATTCTAGTAGTACAAAATAGCTACCTATCACACAATTCAAGAAATTCTCAGAATTAATTTTTGATATACTATATGTTACTAGTACTACTTAAACACCACAATTCCTGGATAAATACTTAAGCACACTGCACTGGCATTACTTATTAATTCCATCGATTGGTAGCACCGTATATTATATGCTACGTGGTATAGCAGTAGTTTAAATAAAGCACAAGGAAATTGAAACTGAGCGATTCATTTCGTTTCTTGGCATTAGTTCGTTATTTATGCGAAGTGGAATATATATTTACCTGGAATTCGCAAACAGTATGACTTCGCAAACATTATGAGTACAGCACTTGTATGAGTGACAGTGTTAGCTTATAAATACATGTAAGTATGTAGCTATTGTTAGATTAGAGTTATGTACCGGAAGAACGCTCGTTTCTTCATAATTATATGGCTCCATCCAGTAATCCATATATAGTAGCAAATTAAGCCCACAGATATTAAATCCACTTATAAATGGCTAAATATACGAGTTATAGCTAGAGCTACCTATAAGCACGCTACGTAATGCATTGATTCAAAATTCTTCGAATCCCAAAACAATTACTTTCTCCAAAGTCTCCTACCCATTGAAAGGCTTTAGATATTTTCTCATGAAATGAAACTCCTTGTGTATTAGAAAGTCATAAATTCTTGTGAAAATTGAATTATAAATAATAAATCAACTTTCAGACTGCAAAAAAAAGCTGCGAACTTCGAAAGAGAATCAAGTTCTTTACAATGAATATTATAAGTATATAAAAGCCATGCCGTATACACATAATAAGTTTGTTGCAAAATACTCAGTGCCCTATATAGTACTTCCACATAGATAAATACACCAAGAAAAAGCAGACGACTAGCAAGCATACAGATTCGATATCATTAGCTAATACTTTGCAACTCCCAGCTCACTTCTATACTATACTGGTTTCATCTGTAGATACAATCCATTAGCAAAAATATCCACCTATCCTCTCCTACAAACCTGAAATCCTCTATCCATCTCCACATCACTAAATTCTGACTAAACATTAATTTAATATTACAAAATAAACCACTAATTTTCAATTCTCAAATTCTACTTGCAATACTCTTTGCTGCAATAATAAACGTAGTTATCTGCCAAGTTATCTACTATATTCTTAACGTAAATAAAACAATTTACTATTTACTATTTTAATGGAGGCTAATCAACAAACAAATTATATGCCTATAATATAGCTAAATTCGCAGCAGCCGCCATCCATAGCCATATCCTAATTCCTAACTGCGTTACCGTTAACTTACTTTGAAAACTAAAACCCATCAAGAATTTCCGGAAATATCTAAACTAAGTATGTATTTATGCCCATCACGCATGTAGGTAGCTATACACATAATTAAGTTGTATGTATTTACTTCCTACACAAAAGTAGCAATAGAAATCAGTAATCCAGGGCTTAAATTGCGTCCGTAGTGTATTAAAGTATCGACCGGAAGCAGAGATTAAGAAAATGACGAGCTATACATCAAGAGCTTATAGTAAAAGTGTGTTAGCAGTAAATACCTACCTACTTGTATAATTATATGCACATTGAGTTTCCCCATTGCTTCTGAGTAAGATATGCTAACTCTCTTTTCGCTAACTATAATAATATGCACATTAGAAAAGAAAGTTTTACACTTTCATCTTTGTGATGATGATGCTTGTGCTGGTCTCCTAGTTTTGGGTTTAGTTTGACCCGCTAAGTAAATCAGTTAAGTAAGTAAAAGTAGGAGTGGGGAAAGTAGTTGGAGAGCGTCGAAAGAGGGAATTTGGTGCACAGACAGACAAACATACATAGAGACAGAGAGAGGACAGGGATAGGGAGGATATGATTATGCATAGTAGTGTGATAGTGGTGCTGTGACTGAGACGGGAGAATTGAGAATGCTGACGAGCTACTTTGTCGGAGTCGGACAACTCTAAACACACGAACGCATTTCTATTTTCACAGTAATTGAGCGCGGAGAAAGGAACGAATGTGTATTTAAACGCAATGTCCCTCCAGGGATTTGATGCTGGCAAGAGTTATGTGTTCTAGACAGAGTTTTGGCATCACAGCCATCCCATCCCATCTGTACGAGCTATCTGCTTCTCCGATGTATCACTACACATGCATAGGTAATACATCCCAGTATAGAAACTATATTATGAATTATACGCTATCTATTCAGAGCCCTAACTCCATCCACTCGTATGAGAGAGAGAGAGAGAGAGAGAGAGAAGTCTATGATGGCCTATAGCTTTCTCCTCCTTTATTTGTAGAGAGAGAGAGAGGGAGTGGATGGAGGGAGAGAAGTGAGGCTCAATCTTTGCCTTCTATAAATGTATATACCTAGTCGTGTTGTTTATGTAATGTAACTAATTTAATTTTCATCTAAGCCTCTCTATCTCTCTCGTTCAGTGTCCTCTTCTCTTCTCCTTGTCTCACTTATTCTTGTTAGTCTTGTTTGCTGCTTGCTTTGCCTTCCCTTCCCTGCCTGCCACTCTCAACTCAACTCACAGTCACTATCAGTTCACATGAACTCAACTGAACTGAACATCCGCAATGCATAATATCTCACACTACACATTCACTTTCTCTTACAAATCGCTATGAATAATTTAAAACCGGTAACTGGGAGATTTAGAATGTTTCTCTACCAAAATTACCCCTCCTTCCAAACTTTCACACAGGCAACCTTCTTTGCAAAATATAGCCATTTTAAAAACATCTACTTCTAATGGTAATAACGACAGGATTCCTATTTTCTAATACCAGATACCTTACAGGTACCCTATGCTCCTCCATTCCTACAATCATTTTCCCTATGCACATCAAATCTCATTACAAATTCAACACCTTCGTTCTACCTTCCAAAATAAAATGCATCGGGAATAATACAATACACAGAACTTTTATAATGGTTGCTTTACTATGAATATTGGAAGTAAAAATGTCCTACTTATGTATTACAAGTATTACTACAACCAAAAATATCTTCTATTTACACAGTTAGTAGATAAGATATAAAAAAGTGTCTCTTATCAAAAATTTCCGCTTTGTCCTCTTTCAACAGCCTATTTGACTCATATTCTTAATTCAAATGTTGTGTAAATACAATGTGCCAGTGCTAACGAATTTTTTCATTTGATCGCTATAACGAACACTACACGATGAAAAATAAAGACTTCAGCTTTCAGATCTTTACCAACACAAACCAATAAAGCTATTTAAAGTAATCGCTAAAGAAAATTCTGTCAAAGATGTGTATAGTAGCACAGTACGTGTAAATATAAAAAAAAGTAATACTAACCTAGTACTATATATACCTGTGATTTAAAACCAGACTAGACAATTCTTTGTAAGAAGCCTTCTCGAGCTTTTCGCTAGTTTACTTACTTTGTTTCAGTTCAGACTGTCTCTGTTTGACAGCTCGAAGCTTTTAGTCGGATAAGATAACATACGAATTCAACTGAAGTCAAAATCAAGTAGGTACCTACCATAGTTTGTTCGGTTAACTTTTCTTCCATGTGTGTACTAGTGCAGAGATATATGCATTGGATTGGTAGCAATGATAATATGTAATACTAAAAAGAAATGCATAGTGACTAGAACTCTGGTATATGCAAGTCGAGCATTAACCGCCGCAGTATACAATGGCCAGAAATCAATAAATCAGATGTATGACTGAAAATGTTACACTTTCACCGAAAAACTTTCGAGTATAAAATAGGCCTTAAAAATCCCTGTATACTGTGCATAAGGAAGAAAACATTAGCTTTCTTGGCCAGTACATAGTTTGTTTAGAGATGCAAGTGTCTAAATAGAGCAGCACGGCCCAATAGTTCGTTCACACGAGTACAGGAACATTTCCTAGCTATCTTTCTCTCGTTTCCGTCTCGTTTTTTTCCTCAACTGCAATGCAATACAATACAATCTTACACCACTCTGACTCCCGCACAGAAATAAATCATCAGTTGAGCTTGAGGTAGAGCAAGAACAACTCTATGAATAAACTTTTCTAAATTACTCACAGGTACACAGAAAAAAATTGGCATGACTGAAATTAGGAAAATAGAGACTTCTATAAAGGTGATACTTTTTATATGAAGTAACCCGAATATTAAATGCAATTACATTTGTTTATACATTTATTTAAAGCAACGAATGATTTACATAGAAATAAAAGGAACAGGCGAGTAGCTATACTAATACACATATGTAGTTGGTAAATGGAAAATATACTTTCTCCATGTAGACCATGTATTATAATAAAGGTAGAGTTACACTTACACTAAAAGTCTTATAATAGCATAGAAACATGCTTAGGCGTTACTGAATCTGAGTTAAGTGAACTCGAACCAGGAAAATGAACACCCGAGCCAATCCAATCCAACGAAATAGAATTTTGCCGTGTCTATCTGTCTGTAACAAAAGCAAAGTGAAACTCGGAATGGACTTGAAAGAGAAAGCTTTTGTCTTGTCTGGAGGTGATGCTAAGACTGTCTGTCTTGTCTTGTGTGAAAGAGATGAAAAAGATTGGACAGGAAAGATCTAGATAAGACAGGGCAGCAGCAAGTGTGCATTATTATCAGCTGTTGGAAAAGAAAAACACTGAACGAACGCTTTCACTCTGATCTCTTTACGTATCTCACAGAAAGTTAAGCAACTCAGCCCAATTCCTGTTAACTCACAATCAATCTATATAAACGGGTAAAAGTATTCCAAGTCCTATCTAACCTAACAACACAACCCATTTACACTGAAAATCTTTTTCTAGAAATGATGACCAAAATTGCGTCAACAATCATTTCCTAAAACAACTTTCTACCACACAGAACACAATCTCAGCTATTGCTTCAGTTTATTTTATTCAACCAAATTCTCGCTCTAAAAACTAATTATAACAAAACAAAACGCTTTTCCCTTTGCCCACTCGACCCATTTCTCCATTTGATGTATAGCTACTTAAATCACGTCCCTACCCTGCACTACTCAATAGAAAATTCTGAACTGACAAAATAAAAACGCAATAACATCGACACTTTCTTTAAGGTTTCCTTAATAGATTACTTTTGAAACAACTATTCTTTGCAAAGTGGAGAGGAGAAGAAGGTAAGATGCATGTTTTGAGTAGCTATTCACATTGGCAGAGAGGATATTATTGACTTTATTTTAGAGAATTCTCTGTTAGTAAAGCAGAATGTGTTTAAAGTAACATTTAAGACTTAAGACTCCAATAAGCGACCTATTATCACCTCATAAATTAGTAGCGCTATTAGCAAACAGTGTTTCACAGACTCATGACAAATAGTTAAATTGCAATTATCGCTAAGTTAACTAGCTACTACTTAAAGTTCGTAAGAATCCTTTTAAACAACATTGTGCCAGGGACCAGTAAACTTCCAAATCTATAAATCAATTCTATTTTCTACGATGAAATTAAATATTAGTCCCTGTTTTAACGAAAATTCAATTATAGCATGACCTTAACATGTGATTCAGTACTGACATATGACAAATTGCTTACT
The DNA here is from genome assembly GCA_019776505.1 of Tomocerus nigrus. NCBI lineage: Eukaryota > Metazoa > Arthropoda > Collembola > Entomobryomorpha > Tomoceridae > Tomocerus > Tomocerus nigrus. Next base: position 7,516 of record JABASI010002205.1, read on the forward strand.
AAAATTATGAAATATAAAATCTGATGTACATGCCCTGGTTTCAATTCCACCATTGCAAATAATTACTATTCGACACTCCTCATACTATACCTACACACTAACAGTACGTGACAAGGTAAGCGGTGATTCAAGGATGCAGACATAAACTACAAACTGTATAACATGCTATAGTACAAATAAAACCTAAATGTAATAATAGGATTATGAACTAAAGTATTATAACCTTTTGTATACCGTAGAGTACTATACACATCAGTATTTGGAATATAGAAAAAGGATATTGCTTATAGAGAGTTTATCCAATGTAGAGCTTGCCATGCAAATTATTCATTACTCCATGTTCTTTATTAAGTACAAATGAAAATGCTGACATAAAATAAATATTACATGCCCGTACATACATCTACAACAGGTAATCATATGATCCGATCTGATCTTGACTGGAGTTCAGTGACTTAGCTAAGCGTGAAAATATTTTTCTTAGTCATATTTGATTGCAGCTGTATTTAGACTACATGGAACACTTATATTTGTACAGAGTCACCGTGCACCATAATAAAAGCTATGCGGATATAGCATGTATTTATACCAAAGGCTGTATTTATACCAACACTTAGATTTCTAACTTAAATGTACGGCAGACATAAGGCAACATAGGTGGATACCTAGTACTAGGTACTAGCCAGCACACTACAAAACGCTATGTACAATATTCCATAAACCAAAACCATTCGTAAATCCTCGTCTGTGAATTTTCATGTAAATGAAAGGCCACATGTTAGCGTTGTTGCTACGCTATTAGTAGCTTAGCTTGCATGTGCGCTATCGAAATCAAGCTTTACCTTGACACTTCTAATATTAGTCACAAAGTTACTCGAAACAAGAAAAAGGAACGTAGGATTAGAACAGAATTTCTCGTTGTTATAAACCTAATCTGACAACTAAAACTTTCATTTGCTATTTTACAAAAATTCTCAATTATTCAGAGTCACATATTTTTTATAATGAAGAGATCACATTCGGCACAAATCTTTTAAATTATTACAAATTGTTCTTTGTCAAGAACTGAGTATAGTTACTGCAATAATTTTAGACAATAAACATTTACAAGAGAAACTGCAAAATTATTTTTGCTGTAGGTTTTATTTATAAGACACATTATTTATGTGTCTTATTTCTACATCTCATCCGAATGCTAAGCCAATCACGTATGAGAAAAGGAAAATTCCATGAAAGCAATTCATAAAATTTTTGCATGATGTATTTTGCCTAATTCTTTGGTCGAGTAGCGAAGTAGTGTAGAATTAAAGACGGCATCGTATGATGTGTGTGATAGGATGAGTCAGCTTTTTTGCAATCTGTCCTATTCTTAAACAACAAGATTCTATTTTCATAACATAGATAGCTTACATTTGACAGTCCTATTTTTAATAATACACAGCCGTAGTGCAGAACCGAAGAAATGATTACTCAAAGAGAAAGACCCAACCTCCATGTGCTCTTTTAGCATGTCATGGCATGTGCATAGCAAGCAAGTAAGTAATATACATATACTAATATAAACTTGAATATCTCTGTACTCAATATGCACATATGAAATCATTACGTATAAATCCAGCGAGTTATATATGTCGGTATCTGTCTGTAATTTTTTTCATGTTCAGTGATAGCAATATATAGCAACTACTAGTAAGCAGTAAGCACACAGTAGTGACTTTATACTAACAATAAGTTGGAATTACATCATATACGAAGGTATTTGTGCACATATGCAATCTATTACTATTTCCTAGATTATAGATACACATGAGTCTGTACATACAATTCGTAGTATTATATAAAAGCAACTATACTTGTAGTATTTTAGTACACTGCACTCACCATCAAAAGGCAGATACTATCTTTGTAGCATTTAATGCTTGACTAGATCATATAACAGTAGTGAGCAGTCTTAAATATGTACTTGTCTAATATCTACTAGGTTGTCACGAAAGAAATGCACTTATCTGTGTTCTATGTAGTAAGAACAAAGAACGTCAGTAAAACTGGAGTAGCTATTTCGAGGGACTCATCCACCGGCTTTTCATACCAAAAAACATCCATAATAAAATATATGTCCTACTAAATATATCCAATGTCTATGTAGACAACTATAATCTTTTTAGTTTATATGCATATAATATTACATTGCTACGTAAGTACGTTTATAAAATAACCATGAATATACACCTTGTCTAGGAATTGCACGAGCGAGCATGGAGATATTGCCTTCAGCAGAATAAATATACTTTCATTGTCTTCCCAGAGAGAGAGAGAGAGAGAGAGAGATGAAGAAGCTCACGTAACAATTTCTTCCCATTTCCTCTCCCAGTAAAGTAAAACTATCATAACTAAATTAATATTTCGCTCTCTCTCAAAACACTTTGGATAACCAAAGTAAATAATAATAAAGTTCTTCTTCAACGTAATGACCAACAGCCAAGGCTATTTGCTTTTAACATCTACTGATGTACTAACAAGTCTGTTTGCAGACCTGACGGCGTTTTTCCAAGACTAACTCCACAAAGACCGTTGAAGCATGAATTTCCTATTTTTTATGTCATAGACCTATATAGTATAAGTAACAAGTTAAACAGACACAATACAAGTATAAAACTATAATTTTCACTCAAAGCAGGAAGCTGTACACAAGAATTTCAGTTCAATCAATAAGGTTTTGAAAAATGGCTAGATAATCACGATCTCTTGTACTTTGACGCTAGACATAATGTGTATGTACAGCACTTCACTAAAAATTAAAAGTCCTAAATAAATAAAGTCCACTTACCAATTTAGATTCAGTTTGAGTCAATTCTATAAAAGTTATGTATCAAATCAAACTGTGTCCCGTGTAGTAACTTAAACTTATCAGAGTTTTTAGCACTAATTTAAGTGAAAAGTACGTTTGAATACGTTTTGGTAAACTAACTTTTACTTTTCAAGAACTTTCACCGTACAGAAAATTCCCTCTGTATCTCCTCAGAGGTTTAGTTACAACCAATACGCACTATAGAAAAAACTATACAAGCTAGAATTCTGTGTGGAGATTGAATGATTCTAGCAGGTCATCACACATTGCCAATGAAAACAGGCCTTTATAGCTGAATGATGATAGTAATATCTGATTAATTTTGTTTGTAATGCAATGCTAGTACAGGATAATCTTCTTAGACGCAATATTTTGTATGAAATAAAAAAATTGAAGTAAAAATTGTGCTTGTGACGAATGTTCCTTTAAGTGGGTAGAGGTACTGTGAATCTTCTGCGAGTGAATAAAATAGGTAAAGTAAATGTTGCTTTTGGCACTTACTATTTTGCACAGTCTATTAATTGATATTCATTGGATCTTTCAAAGCAAGTTTGGACACCTCGATCTTTCCATAATATCTCCGTATGTTCATAAAACTCCTGTAAATGGGAAATAGAAAAGACGTCTTGTATCAGCAACACTATCATTAGTATTAGTATATTATGTGATTAAATAGCCGACAATAACTAACAGTATTGTAAGAAGCAAAGAAGAAGCCTTTGAGCAAAGCAAGTCAGAGCTTACAATTTCGCAAAGAGAGTATCGTATCTTTCATCAGGTCATTAAAGGAAACTTTATAAGGACATAAGTGTATATGCACGCCTCATTTTATCATCATCAATATCACTTATCACTTTCATCTCCCCCGTCTCAAATGTCAGGCAGTTATATCTCATTGTCCTTATACAGTCTACAGATGAAGCTCACAACAAAATACAATGGCAGATGTTTCACAGAAATAAATAAAAATGCTGTCACAGTCGGCGGTCTGCAGCGATACATAGATGGAATTACAATATTTCTATTCGACACAGGGAGGAAGGTTGCGAACTTGAACACTAAAACTCAAACCAATAATACCAGTGCCTGCATAATGCTGATGGATACATGGAGAGGACTATTTTTTAAAGATATTCAGGTATCGGGAAACATTGAAATTATAGACAATAGTAAATGACAATCGGTATATGTACTGTAATAGGAAATATAATATTTTTTAACATTCATGATTATTTGTAATTTTCTATTGCTACACAGAAAAAATTCAGCTCGTAAAAAATTACGCGAAATTGCTTTCTTTTTCGATAGATTGATTTTGCAAGATTTTAGAAATAATGACAACACTGATTCGGAATACAATAGACACTGTATTACTTTATTACTAAGAAATAATTTAAATATAAATCTTAACAGTTGCCCGAACTTAGTTAACAATAAAGTTCTCTTAAGATAGATTGAAATGCTACAAATTTCCTGGAATAAAAGTTTAATTTAAGTAGGGCAGATCAAGAGAATTTGCTTCATTTTATTTATTTTATCTGTATAACCTCTAGTATTATTACGTTAAGTGTTATTCACCTGAATATAAAATACTTACTCTTAAACAAGGGTTATAAAGATTTGTTTGAAAAGAAAAGGAGTCTTATCTTTGTTGATACACAGTTACATAATATCTCTATTTGGATGAGAAGGGTATATATTACCTATATATAATGTTGAGGATAAGTAGCCGATGGAAGTAAAGTTGGAATTAGAGTAAAACTGAAGTAAAGTGAAAGAAGGAAAGAAGACTTCCGGGGGATGCTAACTAAGCTGATGTAAAAGAAAAACGGCTACTCAAGCAAAATGAAGGAAAGTGACTAGGCACTACTTACTTATAAAGTAAGTTTTATCAAACAGTCTCGTTTACCACAAAGTTTAACTGTATCTGCATGCAAATTCCTAGATGTCTACCACATTAAGTCTTGATATTGTATTTGGAGGAGCAGTGCTGGAAATATATGGAGGGCAGGGACAGAGACAAAGTGAGTTGGGCTATAGGGAAAGAAAGCATATGCAAAGATGTCATAGCAGTAAAAGGAGGTTAGGAAGGATATGACGGACGGGAGGCTGCTGTGATCTGATGTGAGAGTCGGCTTCAATTTGCAGGTTGGATGTTGGATGTAAGCATGTCAGAGAGGAAGAGATAGATAGTAGTACTGCAAGAAAAGTTTACTTACAGGAGGATAATCGAAATCAGGTTGGGACGCTACGTCTTGGATATAATCCACTCTAAATTGGTTTTCCGGATGTTCCAATGATACTGGCGGAGTCAAAGTACTCATGGCGCCCGAAATTGTCTGTAAAACCATCACAGAAATTCATCAGAAACCCGCTAAAGAACATTCATTAAATTATTATTCATATCACATTATGTGTCCCATAAATTACCCATCCTGCTTTGTTTACAATTAGTTCCCATTCCCTAGATTGGCTTACGCATTAAAGCCATTACGTACATACACAATACTGAACTTATCATTTTCTTAGCAACCTATTGCCAATCTCTTACATTTTCTTTACTTGCACCTACATACACTGCATTAAAATACCACTTCAAGCTAAGAGTATAATATGTATATGGTATATGTTGCCTACTTAAATAATGCTCATCTTTTTTATGGGACGGCTGGAAACGGATGATAATTCGTAAGTTTAATTGTTTCTAAAACCCATGATAATTAATGGTAGCGATCTTTTAAAGAAGCAAGAAGCAATACACGTTTCTGTAAAATACTTTGACGTAAAGCACATTTATAGTGTAATAATGCCTTTTACAAAGTAAATATAGGTATTCAATGTTCAACGAATTATATTCCTTGTACTGCAAACTGCAACAGTTTCCAGACTCCTATGACTCAAAACAGCATAGATACTATATTTTAATATTTCTACACAAAAATCTAAAAAAAATATTTTCACCTAGTGAAGTGTTTTAAAACATGGAAATTTGCAACAACAAAAGTTCGGGAAAGTGACCTCGAAAGATAATAACTTTCCTCGAATCTCACTTATGCTTTGGAGTTTACATTACATACAACAGATGACAAAATGCATGCCTCAGTTACGGAAACATAATGTAAAATTGCTTATCTACTATACACTGAACTGATATAGATATGTACTATGTACCTACTACCTACATAATAGTATTCACTGATCACAAAGTAATTAAACCATACAAACAACTAATTTAGTTGGCCATATTTATTTTCTTAATTCCATTATATATGATATTTGATATACTTTATATAGAAGATATGTGTGTGAATTACTACATACGCAGTTCCTACGTTATAAGTCAAGAAGTAAATATAATTATTAAGTAAACGCATTTCAATTGTATACATAGGTACTGTCAATATGGGTGTATAGGGATGCAATGAACAGAATGAACGTTATAACCAGCATATCTTAAATATTTGAGCATATCCTCTAAACTGGCAGTGGAAATGGCTATTTAACGAAAGAATTTTGCTTCATCACGATCTAAAAATGTTTCCACCTTTGTTGCATAGACAGGCATGCACATAAGTACATGGTAACCTCTAGTCAGACTGCGGGTGAATTTTGCTGAAATTAGTCATTCATTTAAAATCTAAATACAGCTCAGATACACTTGACATTCCAGTACATTCCAGTTTTATTGCATTCGCCATTCCCCATCACCACCCTCTTCACATCGCAATGAAAATGCATGTTTGGGAGGGACAAAAGCAATTGATATTAGTACAAGTGTTACTGAAATAGCGACATACTTAGAGCTATGTCACTCAAAGCAGAATAATACCCATCCGTTTTTGCAATATTATTAGCAGCTATAAAAGTTATTTAACGAACCTTGATACCTCTACTTAGTATTTTCACCCGCCACTGCCACATACATCCTTAAATTACTAAACTAAAATTTCTACTTAAACTCCTTTACAATTTACATAGGTCACATAATATTATAGAGGTAGGTAGGATGTCATTGGATATACTTTACCTTTTCAATTCATGGCTAAAATGCATACACATGCAATACTTCTCCCTCTCACACTCTCATACATACTATATATATATCATATTTATTATATTTGTATTTAGTATATCCATATCTAGAGTTTTATAACTGCAAATCTATATAGTATGTTTTCTATGAAATATCTTTACCTAGTAGCTATACTTTAATTATTGTAGTATAGATGTTGTCTTAATTTATTGCTCATAGAATGGATATCTGCTATGCTAACGACTCATAATCCGTACATGTCTTAGCATTACTCATGTGTATGTCTTACTTCTTATGTCTATCTGCTCCACAATAAAGTTAATTTTAGATGTTTGAACTCTGTAACTCTTCTTATGTCGGTAATAAGTAGGAGCTTGTTAGTTGATTCACAGTGTGGTACAATACAGAAAGAAGAATAAGAATTCACGGTCAAATTGCTATCGTTAAGCATACTTACTAACACTATGCTATACTTTTCTGAAGAATAAGAAGACAGTCAACCAGACTGTCTAATTATACAATACTTGCATTAAATGTATAAGGATTTATTATGCTTCTTGTATTTATAACCATTTAACATCCAGCTTCCAGCATGCTTATGTACATACATATTACACTGATAAAATTTCTGTTCACTATTACATAAACACAAACGTAATAATATTATTTCACAATTAAATGTATAAGGATTTATTATGCTTCTTGTATTTATAACCATTTAACATCCAGCTTCCAGCATGCTTATGTACATACATATTACACTGATAAAATTTCTGTTCACTATTACATAAATACAAACGTAATAATATTATTTCACAGACAACAGACTAACAATACTGTACACTAATAGGTTACTCAAAAACTGTATACGCTTTCCACTCCACTACCCTCCAGACAATTTGCAATACAAATCGTTGGCAATTTGCAAATTACACACTAATAGGTTACTCAAAAACTGTATACGCTTTCCACTCCACTACCCTCCAGACAATTTGCAATACAAATCGTTGGCAATTTGCAAATTACATGACACTTGAGCTAAACTCCATTACATGACTGGAGCACGTGCCGTATCATTGCAAGCTGCAGTCATGTCTTATTCTATATAACTGGCAACTATATATGTACATTGGTACAGTAGTAATATGATTTATTATACCATAATATTTTTCACCAGTTTAATAAGCGATATAATATTTTGATCTAAGTAGTGCTATTATGTAAATCCAGCGTGCCGCAATATTTTATATGATCAGTAAGTCGTTCAGTACTCAGTAAGTTGTAACAAGTTAGAGCAGGTACATTGTTCTCCTCCACAGTATCATAAGCATAGCATATCATATCATATCATAAGGGTACGTGAAACCTACGTACATCTTTAAAAGACAATCTATTTTCAAATGCATTTCAGACTGTTCTGAATTTCACTGTCACCATTTTTTCACACTGCTATTATCATGCAAAATACTTTTGTGGCAGTATAGATAGCACTTTGTTACCCTATAAAAATACATTTCCCCAATGACAATGACATGAGCATAAATAGAAATAGTCCAACAAATTCAAAGGACCTTTTCTGTCGTAATTAGTAGCATGTGTGACATGAATATTAACGTTTAGTGCAAAATCGTTAGAATTATTACATATTCACTATTAATAATATATTATTGAATAACTAGTAGATATAATTTCGAGTAACACTGGCAAACAGCTCTGGTTTTAATATTTCATTTGTCCATCAATAAACTTTTACATGAGCATAATATTATACGCTACAATTTCATATCATCCTATTGCGTACAGTTTGCATACTTATCAACGAGCAATTGTCTTCATCTATGCGTACTTCTGTAAATAACCCCATGATTTTGATTTTTGTCCCTGTAAATAGAGGTAATAAAAATATGTTTGACAGGTTTACATGAGTTATTTAGTTACTGTAACGCTGTAGAGTTACACGCACGCTGTGAATGTCATAATAATAGAACATCAGATGAGCAGATGACAATACATCCACTTCCTTTGCTCCTCTCTGAATACAAAACAAGGACTAACAAAGGGGCTGCATCAGTTGTTAACCAATGCTAAAAAATGTCTTGCAATGCAACCCAATGGAACCACTGTACTCAAACAAATAGTATTGGCAGAATTGGCACCTACAGTTAAAACTACCAGAGGATATATATACATATCTATATCATACATACTAATATCAGTCTATAGACTAGTACTTATGTAAAAACAACAGAACGCATTCCTAGAGAATAATTAATTATGAATTGATAGAAAAGTAACATTATATGGAGAAAGCATAAATAGTGAATAGTAAATGCGAACGATTAGCAATCCTACTAATAAAATGATGCTAACGTAGCTAACTACTTATTACACCGATTTCTAATCATTATGTGATCAGAATAGTAGAATAATGTAACCTTGAATAATATTAATATTAGTTGTAGTAGATAATTATTATTGCACAAATCAAACATTCAGGAACTATCTTTTCTGCTTGTGCTGTGTCGTAATAGAAAGAGACACTGATAATTTTAACACGAAAAAAAAATCAAAAATATTCCAGCACATAATGTAAAGTATAAAGTAAGTCATTTCGTAAAGCATTAAATCGAAACCAGAGGAATGAAATTTTGTTGTTAACACTTTAGTGTGCAATTGTGCATACGACAATTCTAAACATCGAATTTAGTTTTACTGTAGAGTAAATAGCAGGATAGGCCATAGAAGTACGGATGTAGTTAAGTAATTGTGTCTCACTTTCTGTTTCAGAATCCCAGAAAAGCGTTAAATAACGTTTTAACGAAATAGGCTATCAGTGTCAAGTGCTGGGCACACACTTATTAGAAAGTGGCTTCCGTCTCTCTAGCACTACATTACACTACATTACATACTCCCACATACACTGCTTATACGAAGGTAAAGACATACTGTCTGGTGTAGTAGTAGTAGTAGTAACTAAATAGTAATCGACAAGCCCGAATTTGAATTAAAATTACTTGGTAATTGAAAGCCACCCACGTTGCTATTTCCTGAGCCTTGGAATTTTATTATTCAATTAATATATTAGCCCAGAAGAGAGTATGGTAGAATTTAAGAGCTCCTCCTTGGGGTTTTGGTTTAGCTTAGATTATGGTCATAACTTTAGTACTGTTCTATTTATTACTAGCTGCTAGTAAGTACGTACGTAAACGTAGAGCACATCAACGGTCTACGTAGATCCAATCCAACCAAACCGAGCATAATGCAAACATACGAAGGGGAATAAAATGAAGCATTTCGGTATTTTCTGTGTATTATGTTGCATAAAACTGACTGGCTTCACTTAACTAATTCAATATAGATTTACCTATATAAGTAACTACCATACCATGCCATCATCCTAGCCTTATATAACAGAGGCTACCTTTATTATAATATGCTTGTGCTGTGTATGTGTGTGTGCGGTGCGGCTAAATTGTAGACACGTAAATGAGAAAGCATATCACATAGTTTATTTAATACGTGTGGCTGCATCAGTGATTGCAAGCGTTTTATTATGATTAAACGCCCTCCGGTCGATCTGCTCTCTTTAGTTGTCTCTGCCGCAAAATATGGATATTTATACTTACTCTATATACGGTAGAGACATGTTATTCCATTTTCTATTACTGAATTGATTGTTGTGATGTTAGACAACTGTCTGTCTATCTCCTCTGTTCTATGTCACTTTCCTTAAGAGAGGAGAACTCTGAATATCTCCAGTTCATCCAACTGTAACCCATAATAGCGAATCTGTCTATGTGCGTCAAATGGAAAATAACTCGACAGTAACGGATGTAGCTAAAGCTAATAGTAGTTTTACAAGGTGTGAGTGACAAAATAATGAAAACAGTACCTATAAATATTATTACTTTATGTGCATAGTTTATAAAGTAGCGACAACAATAAATGCTAAGGGAAACTCTAAAACAATAAAGATTGCAAACTACATCAGTGATAAATATTTCGTTGCAATAAAATTGCGCTGGTTATAGCTATTGATGCTATCAAATTGGCATCCCTCCCTTCATCATCATCAGCTTTATATCATAACCAGATTTTATTAGTTTGCTACAAGTTACGACCGTAACAAGATTAATATAACAGAAAGGCTGGCGATTTTTCCACAAAATAATTACTTTTGGAAGATGAGCTACACTACACGTTTCTTTTGCATAGCTGTGGAAATGTAGAGTGTGAGAATTTATGTTCCTGAAATTCCTTATCATTTCATTTTCTTCCTCTATTGTGCCTATGCCTACTACTGCCTAATTAATTAATTATAATTATTAAGCCTATTGACAGACGGTAACTCTTCTACAGACCACACAAGAATATTTATTGGCAGGGTCTCACTACTACTTTCAGCTATAAAAGTACAATGATTTTCAGACACCCACAAGTATAACACTTAAGTGTGAATCAGAATTAATTTAATTTAATTACACTAATGTAACTGTGGTGAAACTAATGGAGTCATTGAAACCTTACTAAAGTTTTCCAATTATTATAATTATTATAATATCAAGTAATTATTACTTTATATGCATTTTACATATCTGCTATAATGCACAGCATGTGATAATAATTATTAATAATTACTAATTGGTTTCTGCTATCTGTATATGGGTTTATTATTTATAGATCTACTTAATTTAATTCTAAAAAAGTGTGTTTTTCCTGTCAAGGAAGAACATTATCTTTAGTAACTTGACAGACAATGCTGTCCAAATAATATCTAAACGAGAATAAATTGCTTGATACAACATTTCCTAATCTGTATAGGGTGTATCTTCCTTCAGTTTACAGGACACATAACGGATACAATTTAATGAATAGTGAAATGGTGTAAAACAATTAAAAGATTATCAAAATGATGTGGATTACTTACCAATATTGCATCTCTAATGTTTTTCTTGATATCTTCTATTTTTAGCCTCTTCTCCCTGTAGAACATAAATCATATTGGGCTTATAAAATTATCAGAATTGGTCGCAGCTTCATTTAATCTTAAAAGGAAGAGTACTAATAAGCCAATGGTACCCTTTTAACGATTATCATTTAAGTATTAAAATATTTGTTTACTATCGTCATTTACGCGTAATAAATTAATATTATAGCTATAGCTAAGTAGTTGAACACTGAGGGAGCCAGTTTTAATTTACTATCAAAAATGAAATTACCCTGAAATCTGAAATCGATCTACATAATAAATACCAAAGTAAGTAACAAAATTACTTCAGTTGTATGTAAGCTAAGAAGTAAAGCCCTGCTACATAGCTTAGCGCTGGTATGCATTATACACATGCGTGAGATAATTACTTTTAGTAGATTCGGTAAATCAATACACATTTTATACATTTTTGCATATTTAGACTAATATAAAATGATTGATATGATAGCAAGTTTAAAGAAACATTTTTCTTATAATATTGTATAATATATTATGTACATCTTCTTGTGCATAAGCATACGTAATACTCTTGCACCGATTTACGTTTACATGTGCGATTAACGATTATGCATGATGCATGGTGGAAGAATAGTTTCCATTTCCATAGTCAATGTTTTTTACTGTCGCTCATTCGAAACTGCACATATTGATTAGAATTGCATGAATGTATGACATAGAACAGATTCGGCTCGACTTACTCTTCACTAAAACCGTCCACGTGTAAAATTCGCATTTGTTTCACGATGGTGCTCTTTCCCGACTCGCCAGCACCTGCAAATCATCAAACAACATGAATAAGTTTGCAATGCTGTAATGATTCCATTAGAGCATAAGACATCCCCGGTCTATACATTTGCATTAATTATATATATTAAAAACACAAACAGTGAATAAACTTGATTTTGCATCGACACCAGACAAATCTCATCTGATCATGACCATGACTTGGTTGGGTGCTTTATTTTCAGTTTAAAACATTTAACCATGCAAAACAGACACTCAGTGTCAGTAAAGCTCAACGTTAATGCTGTAGCATTATAAACCAAGCTAAGGTTTTTGCCAATAACGTAAATGTATTAAATATTTAGATTTATTAATTATTACAATTTATTACAACAAAAACGACCCAAAGGCTACAGTTCTTCCAATTTTGGGGTCAAGTGAGACACAATTTTGAATTTCGAAATAGGTTGTAAATGGAGGCTGAAACCCCAAAGTAGGGTAACCGCAATGTGCATAAC
>JABASI010002206.1:0-20627 GCA_019776505.1 Tomocerus nigrus
TTCCTTTCGTTTCTTTGCGCTTTCTTCCCATTCAATTTGTTTGGATTGAACTGTGCATTCGACTCGAGTGACGAAGTGAAGGTGGCTTTCACCACACCACAACGGTTACATATACTTTAACACACCACACCGAGTCATATTAGCAGAGGAGTATACCAGATACAATATACAATCCCTTATTTATCCCATCTATATCACAAAACCTTCGAAACAAATTGCACCAAAGTAAACCTTATTCACATTTTTCAAAATGGCTTTCGCAAATATTGGGATCTATATAGTAAATGTGATATTTTGGGAATATAGTATGTCTGCACTTGTCCTGCTATAATATTCAAATAGTCAACCTTTTCGCCGAGAATATTGCAGATTGCAGTACGAAGCTTTTATTTAAATAATGCTGCATCAGCTTTAATACCTACCTACTTATATAAGCATCTTTCACAGTGACACTGAATGGATTTTCTAAGATTCGGATATTTTGTAATATGCTCGAGGATTCCTACTTAAGGCAAGATGTTAAATCACGTGTCATCAGTTCTAAGATACTGCAGTGACGTCTGAATGAATCTGTATTACAGATCTGTGAAATATTATGTAAATAAGTAGCAAGAAGAAAATGCAGCGTATTTGCTTTCACTGATATGCTCCCTGTAAAAAATACCAACACTTATTTTTTATCTCTAATTTTCTATAAGACAGTACTTATGATCTGGCTGATAACTTTTATTCACCATTCATTCCTTCGTAAATAACTACTCATGTTACATTTGGAAAGGAAAATTTAACTTCAAACAGTGCGGTCTATGATGAATATAATCCTCTACTCATTATTGACTTTCAGCGACTTGTTACATAAACTTTTCCTCTTTCAGCTTGAAAACTCCTGCAGGCTGTAAAACGTAAATTACAAAAGCTATACCTATACCTGCCCCATTAAGGAACTGCAATTCAAGGGATTTCAATTGTAATTAGCGTATTAAGGTTACCTTGTTCCCATTGCTTGCGACGAGATAAGGTCACCAGCTAAATTTTGACGATGCTGGGAGCTATGATCAGAATCGCCATCTTTTTCTCTACGTAGCATGAGGACTATATTTTCAAAAAGTGATTTTATACATAGAAATTAATTTTTGAAAAAAAGTAGTTTTAAGTAGGAAATTATATGTAAGAAATCTTCGTCGAATTTTAAAACTACTTTTGGACCATAATTTATGTAAGTTACGTTTAGTAGATCATTATGGCTTCAATCTCAATTTTTACATCAGTTATCTATCATGACACGACTCTGTCCGTTTTTTCCAAATCCACAGATTGTCACAGGGGACTTACTTACTTATTTCCCTTACTCTTGTACAGACCAATCTCGGAGCGGGAAAGCCAACATTCAAATTCTGTGTGCGCTTACAGCGTACAGCCACGCAAAACAATCTCATTTATCAACCCTTCAAGACAACCTTAATAATCTGCCTTTATTAGCTGTGAATGCTTCCAAAAAATATTACCTAGGTATGCATGAACAGGAAGTATAGGCAATGGAAAATCTTTAATTGCTTTCTTACAAAGCAGAATCCCTTTGATGGTGTTATGTGGATTATACATAGGAGAAAATTGACTTGAAGCAATTCTTAAACGAGTAATTGAAAAGGATGTAGTTGAAATTGGGGCACAAAAATTAGGAAAAAACGAACGAGCGTGTATTTTTCCGACTCATAAAACATTTTTAGCTATAATAATTTCAAATACGAATGCTAGATAGAATGATCAATAAGAAGTATTCGTTGATTTCTGATATTATTTTGCCCAGACATGTTTTGCTTGACCAGAGGAAGGATAACATACGGTCATCCCAGTTTCCTTCAATTTGAGCGTATTAAAAGCATTACTATAAATAGGCCGTGCAATTTAAAGGTATTAATGTACACTGTTAGCCTGTAGTGGAGCATATGTGTGTATAATTGTGTTTCTTATTAGCTTAAGTGTATATGTTAGAGAGAAGACAGCGGATGTAGAGTGAAAGAGCCGGGTAGGTTGGCGGAGAGTGAAGAAAAGTCATGGGACTCTATTACATATGCCTACTATCCAGAGAGCACATATCATAAAAGTCTTTGAAGGGAGTACATAGTTAAGGCTCGACTTTTTACACTGTTCTTGTGTTATTAGAGATAGTGGTTATCGGGTTGATATGGAGTTGGGTCGGCCGGAGCATGGTGCCTATATTTAGTCGATATACGGAAGTATAGAGAGTGAGACATAAGCCGGGTGATAGGGAAAGTGGAGTAGAGTTGCCTGAGAGTAGGCTATCGATCGTTAGAGCCAGACAAGACTAGGGCCAGGCCAAGTACGTACATTAGAGATTCTATCCCATTCTCCTCTATTTCGCCATAAAACTTAGTCTGTCTCTCCCGAACTAACAATAAGCCACACTGAAGAGAGTACTATGGACTAGTACATATCCGAACTAGTTGTTACTTACTAGGTACTCACCAGCCGATATGAATGTGCAACGTTTTCTTCCTTCTGTCTGCTCTCTCTCTCCGGTATAGACTGATTATAAGAGGAATCCGTTTAGTTCATATATGTACATGGATTGTGCCATGCCATGCTGACTACCCGGTTTCGTCTGCAAATACGGCATTCATTCGGCTCGGTTCGGTCCTTATTTGTGACTTGCCTTGGACCATTCGGCTCCTTTTGGTTGCCTTTCGTTCCTGTTAGCTCTCCGTCACTACTTACTACTCTCCTAAATAATACGAGTGCTTTTGTACACAATGAGTCTATTGTGCAACTACATGATGACATAGTAGCCACCATAGCATAGCATAGCAAACCATTGTGTTAATCTCTAATAGAATTCCATAGCTTCCACTTTCGCCTAATATTAGAATACCATATACGAATTACATAAATATAGAACACAAACACATTGCTTTGTTAGTTACATACATAAAACTGAGCTGCTCACATATTGCTCCAGTCCGGGCACTTGAAATGCAATAATATTATAGCTGCATGGACTCTGTGGGTGTATAGCTAATATCACATTACTATGTCATTGGATTCTTTTGATATAGAACGAACTAGACGGAGCAAAAGAATAACGGAGAAAGCTACTATGCATCGTGCTATTAATGTCCTGAAACCGGTTCAGTCTTCATATCAAACTATAGTAGTAAAAGTTGTAGCAGTCAAGCAAGGAAAACTGGACAGCAGTGAATGAATGGCTTTTATTCAGACTTCTTTCTTTCCTATTTCTAATATACACTCATTATTAGTGTATTAAAATCCAGATATCCTATTGTATGTACACTGTACACGTATATAGAGTAGCCGAGCTGGGAATTCTTCTCTTATAAATCCAAGGAATAGTTTTTAATAGCCACGCTATAATATTATGATGTAGATACAAAGGAGAGTTGCTTTAGTGTGTCATATTGCACTGCTGTAGATTAAATACTCACTTTGGCTAACATACGACGAATTAGACTTCGAACGAGTTTAATAGGAGCAGAAGTAGGAGAGTCGAGTGGAAGAATTGCTAGTTAGTTAGCAAAGTCGTAGACTTAGATTTAGGAGCTAAATGCAGTTTAGAAGAACGGAATAAGCCAAAGAGCTCCAATCTGGATGAGAATAGGGCAGGGCAATGCAGACAACTTGAGCTCTAGCTTAACTCTCTCTCCCTATTACTTACTTAATAACTCCTCTGCTAACTTTACTAGCAGCAAAAAAAACCTATTGCCAATTCCAACTCGTCTACGGATTTAGACTTAGACCAAGACGATTATTTGCCAAGAGAGGACAACAAAGTCCAGTAGTGCTACTTACTTTTTGTTTCCACCGAGTAAGAAAGACTCTGCTGCAAACCTTCTTAGGTAGCTACTTCAAGTAATAAACATCGCCTTCATTAATTTTTTCCTTCAAACTGGCGATTAAATGAACTATGCCCCAATAACACACGTTTCATTCCCTTTTTATAGCAATCCACAACTGAAAACGGAAATTTACCTACGTAGATTTCCTTCGATCAAGGACTAGCCAAAATTGATCTTGCGCATTAATATACCATCGATAATATTATAGACACTACTTTCAATCACTGCACTAGAATTTAGGAATCTGGGAAAAGAGAAAATTAGAAATATTTGATAAAACAATACGTTGTTGGAACAAGCTTGAAAATTATAAGCAACACATAGAAGATTGTAAATATGCTTAGCTGTATCCACTTATGGTCAGTGAAAACAGTGTAAGATACACACATGAGTTAAACTAATTATGGTACAATGTTGTAGTAGGTAGTGTTACATAAATAGAATAGATGCACATGGGATAAAACGAGAACTAAATGGGGATAACGTGTGAATCCAGAAAAATCAATACCATTCCATGCCAAATGTTTATTAGACGCTACTCAAAATCCAATTTAGTCTCTTGCTGTAGAAAGGAAAATGGAAACATTATTAGAACCACTCGTCGCCCACAGATCTAACACACAAACACAAAGAAAGTCAAGCACTGCGAAGTAATTGCGACAGTTTGTATTTACAAAGTAGGTCTTTAAAGGCCTGATTGACTCTTCAAAGGATAAATAAACAAACATGTCTCTCATTCATTACGTCCTTTTGACAATCGCAACAAATCAAAACCTTCCTACCATTTAATTTACATACATTATATCAACTTTAAAACTGTCCCCAGCTGTGCAATATCTGTTATTTGACAACCATTCATATAACCTCTGCATCAAATATTCCTTTTATTCAATTCCGCAATGAAAACCACAGTTTGGGAAGTAAATGTGATCGATCCTGACCTATAAGCAACCAGAGATTATTTTCATGCAAAATACAGGACGCTGTGCAAATGTAGAACTATGGATTTTCGTCTTTGACAAAATCAACATCCCCAATTAGAATTCGAAGGAAAGATATTAGTTCAATGTGTAAATCTTTAATGTAAGATTTCAGTATATTTTATTCTAGGTTCCTTGAGAAGATTGTATATCTTTCCAATTATGCGCAATTCTATCTATTCGCACCAGTTATGTTGTACAACCTTTTACCTATTAGCGAGACTTCCAATTCCATAACCTGCCCACACACCTATATAGAAATTGGATGAATATTATTTTCAGAACGCGAAATAATTTTCTCCGACTTTTAATAAAATATTTTCATATATATGTTGGTAGGTACTTATTGTAAGTATTTGTATGTGTTTCTATTTTAATTTTCTCTGAAATTCAAAAGTTCCATTGTATTTTATTCCCGGAAATGGGTATCATGTGGAAAATAGACGTAACAATAGAAGACATATGTGGGTGGATAGGGGATTAGAGTGAAATTATGCAGAGAAGAGCTGTGAAATTAAAATGTAAATATCTGGCAATTCTGTATGTCCTGTGGCCTTCACATCTTAACGGCAAAGGGTTTTGAAGTAGGGAAGTGGGAGTAAGTCAGAATAGAGATTAACTTTCATTATAAGAACAATAATACTGGTAAAGTGAAGCATCAAATCGGCTTAGGGGTTTTCGTAGACCTGAAATACAGCTAGGAGGAGATTAGTGAGACAATTTAGTTAGAGCACAGGAATAAATTAGAGCCTTTTGTTAGGCATAAAAGGCATAGTCGCAGAGTCTCACTCTAAAAATGTTCAGGGTGCTCTGGGAATGGGATTTGAGCTATGAGCACGAAGAGAGAGAGAGAGAGTCGAGACTCAAACTAATTTTATGTAGTCTGTTAATTCAGCAAGTGAGTGGAGATGCAAACCGGCAGTCATAGACAGAGCAGTGGTAACGAAAGGGCCATTCAATATTGGCCATAGAGAATTCATCCATTAACCTTTACTCTACATTAGGTTAGTTAGTTAGTTAGCCCATTTCATGTTCGGCAGGGCATGTAAATGTGTACATCTTACTCCTGTAAATATCTCGTTCTCCTTTTCTGTTCTGTTTCAATTAACAATTAATAAAAACAGTGAGCTAGGCAATGCTCTAATGACTCTCAATCAGATTGATATCTAATAGCAAAGGAAAATCTTGCAAAAACTGCATGTGTAGTTGACCGTGAACGAATATTGAGATTTACGTTCGAAAATCAGAAGCTTCACTTAAGACTCATTTTCAAAATTGATGCTTTTCTAAGGTTAGAGCATGAAGTAATGTAAATACTGCTCCCAATATATTTCTGTTCTCATTAGATTGGAAACCGGAAAAGCTTTTGATGCGTGAGTGAAGTATGTAAATCGTTGTGTGTAACTGCGTTATATTGTCTTCCTCCTACACCAACACTAATGGCTTACTTACTTTCCTAAATTTAAACTGTCTTCAGGTTTTGCAATAACACTAATGTCATTCTAAATTACATTACCTCAGGGCTGCCAAGGCGGACCTATGTTATTAGGCAGAGCAGGGAAATCCTAAAACTGACACATCTTGAATTTGTATAGTTAACCGGATACCCAGTAGTAGTAGATAACAGATGAAGGCTCAAGCTAACATCGTTTTACATTGAGAGTTGTGCGAGAAGACAGTCAAATGAGAAAACAGCTAAGACAGACAAGAGGCAAGTGAAAATTCTAGTAAAATGTCAAAGATCAATTGGAGCTACACTGAAGTGAAGGAAACAGGGGAGGCAGACATGGAGACTTGTCTGCTCAATGTTCCATTGTTTCCTATTGCTCCTTTGCAGAGGAGGAGGAATGAGACACAGGCAAAGAAACAGAACGAAAAGGCTCTCTGGAAAAGACTTGCGTTGCGGTACCATCCTCATAAAACTAAAGCTGATCTAAACAGTAGGACGAGACTCTTTTCTCCCTTCCATTTGGCAATGCAGATACTCCTTTTTGGCTTTTATTTTATTTAAATATGTGGTTGTTCCTTTTTATCACTCTCTCTGTCGCTCAATAAGCAAAATTCTACCAACACTGCATTTCTTTTTAAAACAAACGTGGCTTAGAAAAGAACGGTTATATCTATATACTTCCTTTTCTTTTTACAACGGTACAAGAAGCTCCTTCTTTGCGTACCCCATTATCTTAACTACAATTAATAGGGTTTTGTACAATCTTTATGGGAATTAAGAGCCCATTGTGCCCACCTAATGACCCAATACGTCAGTTGTTCAATGCGAAATGAATTAAACAATAAATCACACCCTCTGTAATTAAAAGCTTTCAACTAATAATTAAAAATAGAAATTCTTGATTCTTCTTCAAATTGTAGAATTCTGTTTTCTAAAAAGATTTAAGAAAATTAGAACATTTATTGCATATAATAAAAATACGTAGGTATAGTAGATTAGTACTTAAGATGTGCTTGAGACGCTATTAATTATTATCAAAGTAATTATTGGAGAAACTACACACACGTGTGTCATTTTTTTTAAATCGTCAGAGTTGTATTGTTGTTATGTACCATAAAAAAGTATATTATTATAACGT
The DNA here is from genome assembly GCA_019776505.1 of Tomocerus nigrus. Classification (NCBI taxonomy): domain Eukaryota; kingdom Metazoa; phylum Arthropoda; class Collembola; order Entomobryomorpha; family Tomoceridae; genus Tomocerus; species Tomocerus nigrus. Next base: position 7,441 of record JABASI010002206.1, read on the forward strand.
CCACACAAAGCAACTTTAATGTGGCTATTAAAAGGAATGGTTAATGGAAATTACATATTCTAATGCGATTTTTTCCTTATTGATTTGACCTGAAGCACTAAATCGGTTTTATTCTAAGCTGCACAGAACTAAGTATAAGTAAGTAGCTTGGGCGCATGTAGGAATGACTTAGCCACTAACACGAGCCTTGTCTAGGTCGATAGAAAAACTGCATTGAAATAAAACATAACCAATATAGCAAGTAGTCCACAGAGGAAAGCAAGTGATGCCAAGCAAACAAAGATACATAAATACAAAGCCGACATGAGGTTCTAATGGAATGAAAAAAGAGCAGCGTAATGAAACGAAACGGAAGAAGACCCACCCATTAGACTATAAGAAATTTGATTCACCTTAACTTGTGTGTAACAGAAATGTCGGCTAGACTTGAAGTGCAGGAGAAGATTATCTGCATCTTATCTCTTCTCTTGCACTTGCTCTATTACTTACTCAAAGTTGTTAGGTTTATTAGAAAGAAGAGAAGGTTTCTATTAGGAGGAACATGAGATACGACGTTCCAACAGGAAAATATTCAGTTCAGTCAGTCAGTCTGACTGCAGCTTTTTGGCACCTGGTTCTCGTACATGTTCATAAATAGTGGTCATAAATATACACAATACTAAAGTAGGCTACCTTCTATTTTCTATGCCTCTTCTGCAAGGTAGCCCATTATATTTAGACTGTATTATATGTAATACCTTTATACAGATAACTTATCATGATTAAAAGCTCTAAAACGTAAAGCTTGACATCATACAAAGGTGGATACTCTTTTTTAGGACCAGCATATATTTTAAAAAAAGCTTATTAAGACACTATGTGCATTAATACCTGTGCTAGTGCTGCAGATGTAGTATCTGTGCTTGATTCTCATGTTTCTAATTTTATACTTGCACTTGTATCGTGTTCGTGCATGCAGGTACTCTGCAAAAGTAGTTTGTTAAGACGTCTGGTAAGACAAGGTGGTTTTCTTGCATTTCTATATGCTAACTGACAATAAAGGAGTGCACGCTCTTGCTGCTCATGTTCATCTTCAGTCATGCATGGAATCTGGAATCTACCTCTCTAGTTACTTGAAAGAGTAACATCGGATTGCATGCTGATAAGGATTTACACATCACGCCGTAATATGTACAGATACTTGTATCTTGTACCATACATTTCTCCATAACAGAAACCAGACATGTATATCCACTGTACACATGTATTTATATACATTCACATGATGATAGTAGCTGTATATCTATGTGTTTCTAACACTAATTATATTTATCTGCATAGTTTTGCTAAGCATAAGCTCGTACTATTCATTAAAATAAGACTTTGCACTCTTTTTCTACTGCACAACAACCTTGACTCCCTGTCAGAAATGATATAAATACGACCTAAAAACATCTCTGCTGATAACAAAGATACTACTCATCGATATTTCTATTTACAAATTTGCCCTACATATTTGTTTGTGTATGCAAGCAATAATATTATTGGAATTCGTAGGCACTGTCAGTGTCTGCGAAATAAGTTATGACTTGGAACCTACAGGTACAAGGCACCATCCTAATCCATTGCTTTACAAATCTTCAAGCAATCCTTTCAACGTATTACATTGTTACATTGAATTCTGTTTGAGAACTGATGCAGACTGTTAGCAATTTATTGACCAAATAAATAAATAATAGATATCTATAGAAAGCGAATAATTAATTTAGGTATAGAAATGCCGTCAACAAATTCGGGACATAAATAATATTAAAGATAAAGACTTAGTTTAATCAGGTCAATGTTTCTTCGCGAAATATCAGCAAAATATCTAAGAATTACTAGAATAATAATTTTGTTTATTATGTAAATAGTCAGCTGTAAATGTGAAGGGGCATGAATGAATTAATGTTTGCAGTAACAGCATTCAGCCGCAGAAAATTACAGGCAGAGTACAAGCAGAGCTGCAAGCTGAGTACAAAATACAAGCACATGCATTAAATAAATCAATATTTATGTTACACGTAATAGCATTGAATGGATTAAGTTGAATAATGGTGCTAAAAGTAAAAACTGCAATAACTGCATAGAGAGAAGCAGTTGCAGTAAGTGTAATGGTATTACGTATTACTACATGTCTTGCCCACATTACAAATAATCCTTGCTGTTACACAATTTCTATGCATCTACATGGTTCAAAGGCTCTTACAGATAGTATAATGCCAGCAGAGATTCATTGTAACAATCTAGCTTGAGTATTTTGAATTCTTTAGAAAAAACAGTCTTCTGTTTTGTAGATACAATAAAGACAAGTTAAATTGTATTACTTTTTGTGCTTTGAGCCTGCAGTATCAACTAGGCTGACTCATAAAAAGAAAATATGAGACAGGTAAGAGGCAATTGTGTACGGTAGTATTGACTTGACTCTCTACTGTGTGCACTCTACGACACACAGTCCAATTCAATGTAATCGCATGGAAAAGATGGTTCTCGCACACAAACATACAAACACTGCCTATTTAAATACAGAATGACAACTCCTACGCAACTGTGTTACCTATTCACACTCTCTTGTATCCGTAGATTTACTTTGAGATGCAAGTAAAAAATGCAAATACAAGAAAATTAGTGCGTATACAGAATAAACTTGTACATTTTCAGATTTCTACAGCACACATGACAATGAATTGAAAATGTTACATTTGTTTGTGGAATTAAGTATATTACATGTGAAATCTAGTAAATGTGCTGATGATAATGATAACACATTTTCAACGTGTTTGCAAATTGTAATGGTACGATGCATACAAACTGTCTTGTAATAATATAGCTACCTGTCAACATAAATATATATTTACCAAACAGTGATGCGTAATTTAATTTAATGTTCACTTACACTCACGTTTTCTAATTTTGACATTTTATGCTGCTGAATTTTATGTGAAGCCATTTAAGTACTAACGTGCTCTTAACGAAGGAAACTTTTTGCTGGCAAAAAGCTAATTCAGACTGAATATTTTTTCTCGTCCTGTGGTTAAATTGCACTTCCCAAGTTTCCATTATACCTTTTTCAACCAATACTCCGCACTACAGATAAATGTCATCATGATACAAGTTCTTTAACATGTGTACCCTGTACTGTACCTATCTCGGTATGTACACTTTATGTACAGCCATTATATTTCTTAATGTGTTCACTTTGTTCCCATCTGAATTGATTTACCCCCAATGAATTGTACCTTGACAAAAAGAGTTTTTTCCAATAATATTCCGACAATACTATATACAATATAGTGAGAGTAGAAATACAGGAATTTTATGTAACGTTTGCACACATTCAATAAACACGCTGAAGGGCATGTTAGCTTTCTGCTTTAGAGAGTAGATGATTGAATGACATAGAAACTTCCCTGGAAGCCGTCCCAAAAAGTAATTTTAGAGGAAAAGATTTTGTCGAGAAAAGTTCTCATTCTCATTATTATCTAAATTCCCTTACGTAACTATAGGACAGGTAGCATAGAGTCAAGATTTATATCCGTACTCCTTTTTTAATTTGATCCATTCCGTTGTTTTAGGGTTTACATTTGTTTTATTTGTTCGCTCGCAGGAGATTCTCATTAATCATAGATCCAAATGCAAACAATTTGTGTGTAGTATTAGATTTGTGTATATGTAGAGGATTAGGAGGGATGTAGGTTTGGTTGGCAGTGTATGTAAAAAGAAGTAGGTAATTATTTTGTATGGTGCCGTTTAGTACCATGCGCTCATTGTTAGTGTCCGTCTAGTATCATCAAGTATACCAGAAAAAGCAATCTGTATGTTTTTACACATCGTAGAGTCATGCCTTTATTACATAAGACATATATTCTGAATAACCTCTCCAGAATGCAAATACCCTTGCTACAGTTCAGTACCTATCTGAAAACCATGTCCTCGTAATTCTTCTCTGTTTATATTAGACACACATTTTAAATGTACCTATTCCTAAAATGAATTGAAACAATTAATGTATAAGTACTACACAAGCAAATACAGTCTGATTGTAACATTATTCTGCGCAGTACTGTAATTGGAAGAGAAAAAGGTTCTTCCAATTTGTAATCAAGATCATTTTCTCAGATTTGGCTATTGTAGGGCATATTATGTCTATATATAACTAGGTAAGGTAAAGAACGGGTAGTAATGTGCAATGTGCTTAATTCTTTCATTCCTTTTTATATTGTTCGCAATTGTAACGCAATGAAATAAAATGAAACCTACAATTAGTCAGACTTTAGAGCTGAAACACAAGAGAAGTCTTTGTTGTCTTACACTATAAACACATCTGTAACAATCAGTATAGAAACTATTAGTGAAGAAGAGGTACCTACACAGTAAGTCATTAGCAGGAGACTATAAGAAAACGAGCATGAGTTAAAAGAAGCAAGAGAGTGGAATTGAATGAAGGTATGGATACAATTAAGCACAGTCTTTATTTCTGAGAAGAGTTTTTGCTCGCCTTATTCTCCTAACAAGCAATCTAATGGGGATTTTAAAATTTACAATAGAAAAGAGTTGGGAAAGAGAAGGAGACTATATGCAGGCTCCTAACTATTTATATCAGTCATTCATTAGTGCCACTTGCTCTACTCTACCTTCCCTAATATTCTCATTCCAATCCAGCCATGCCATCTTAACTAAATCTTTTTCAGCTGTTATCCAAGTTTCTCTAGCTCTCGATCCAATTCCAATCCTTCTCATTATAATATCAGAGCAACGCATGTTGCAGTATTGTTACTTTTACTGAAAATCTTGTATAGGTCATAGTCATAGTGCTAATAAAAGCTTGAGAGCATTTGCACAATTCGTCATGATATTATAATACCGTTTCTGTAATTGTAATAATAATAATATTAATCCGGTATGTACGACTAATCGCTTAAGAATGGTTTTGAAATCGTTACAACTCTATTAATTGTTATGCATTTTACTAATTTACAGTGTAATTGCAAATAATGGCAAACTATGATTATCAATTTTGTTGTTTTTAGTTATCTGCAATGTCATGTGCAACTCGGCAGATGCTTTTTCTTAGTAATTACTCTGTATCTGTTACGGCGTAAAAAGGGTTGCTACTTTTGCACTCTCTGCTCTATGTTTTTAGCATAGCTGAGTTGTCACGAAGGCAGGTGAGGACAAAAAGTGCATTTTTTGCACACAAAGAGATTACATAGTGTTAAGAAAATTTTTGAAGGGGAGCTGCATCGAGTTGCAGCTGTAATGCAGTTTAAATTGCATCTGTTGTCCTTAGTTTGTCTGAGTGAACTGCGATTAGTGATGGTAGGTAAGTTTTAGGTACGTGGTTGAATTTGCAAAATACAGATAAGTAGGTACGTTTAATGTAATTGTTTGACCCGAGGCGAATGGAAATTGTTATTTATGCCAAGAAAAAGGAGGAAGTAAATGCAAAGTAAATCGTAGCAGTGATTTAAAATGATGAACGTTATGAGTGGAGCAGGACGGCAATAAATTCATAGCGAGTGAATTCCCATCTGAAATCATGAGCTGCCTTCATTTCTTCGTAGAATTTGCTATTCGAAAATGAGATTAGTCTAGGTGGGACGAAGTAATAAAAATATTCCTCGGTTTCGTCTAGAATAATTCCTCGGGTTGGCCATTCTCGCTATGTAAAGTAAGGTACGTAATAATGCGGATAGGGAGTCGTCGAGATTTCGTTGAGTGGTGGGCTTATTAAATGTAGTTCTCTTAGTTTAGCTATGGAGAATGTATGAAAATGAGTGAAATTCTAGACGGGGAATAGGAATCCCTTAATAAATAAAGAACCTCGCTTAGTTTCACGAAAGAAAACAATCTACTCATTTACAGAAGACCACAATAGTTCACCGCAGACAAGCGCCAGTTCATTTTCGTCAGTTCTCTCTCGCTGTATCGTGTACGTTGAGTGTTGTTGTGCTCGCTGTACAGAGAGAGAGAGAGAGAGAGAGTGAGAGGATTGCATTATTGCCAGTTAGTTAAGACTTGAAATAGAGAGTGTTGAATGAATGCTAAGTTTAGTTTAGTCCTCAAAGAAAATAATTTTATAAGCAGAGCAAGTTACACACAACTGGGAGAATGCATGAAGTTCCTTTAGAATTTATTGAATTTATACAGTGTACCTTATAAATAGTATTACAATATATTAGTCTTTGAAACTTAGACTTATTGTACATGGCAATAGCAACTAAACTCATAATACTTTTACTACTACACTACTACTAAGTTTCACGCTATAATAATATATAAATATATATGTAGAGAGTGTAGATAGTAAAAAGATGGAGCAAAGTTTTCTTAAAGAGGAAAAGATGAGATGAGAATTTATGGTATTAAAATTCCCTGGTGCGGTTTCGTCTCGTTTCAGCCTGAACTTTGAAAGTGTAGAAGACTTCACCCTTCAATTTCATTTCACTGACGACGATGAATTGCTCTGACTTTGAATCGAATACACTAGCAACCAACTACATAACTCTTTCTTTACCTACCCATATACATTATACTTACTCAACTTTGTTTCTTCACAGAACTTGATTTAAAGAACAGCTCCTATTTCCTAGTCATGCTGAATATAGAGAAATCGAGCTACCTAGCTACTTCGTAGTTTCCCGTATTCATCTTCGTACATATACAAAGATTAAATATCGTCCTATCATCACACTCTCATTCTTAACCGACAGAGATGAAGAGTTTGGTTTCGTTAAGACATTTGACTTTCTCATAGATCACATACATACATAGTAGATACATATGCAATTTGCACTGCAGGCGATGAAAACACTCTCATTCCTATAGTTCATCACATTTACCAACAATCTCCGTGTTTATTGTAAAGATATCTACTCCTCTTCTGTGTCTCTTCCCTCATACACAGTAAAATTATATTGCATTCTACAGTTTTGGTTTTGGTGTAAATATACATAGCTAGTTGATGATAGAGCTTTAAGTCGAGTAATTTCAAGAGGATGGGGTTGACTCGTCTCGTAAAGAAATGAAAATTCGAGTTGTTGTTGTAAAGAGTTAGCGTTGGGAGGAAATAGGAAGAAAACAGCAGCAGCCGGCGCTTCGGAACCATCTCGTCATACTCTGGCATTTACTCTCACACTTGGAACATTCTTAGAGATATAGGAATTGTCTTTTGTGTTATAGTGTAGGCGAGAGACATTAGTATCGAGCAGAAAGAGAGAGAGAGAGGAAGCACGCATAAGTTAAGCAAGGAAAAGGTCACAGTTCAGTTGATGGCGAAGGAAAACAAGGGAAGAAGATGCAAGTGAATGGAGTGCAATGGAAGGAAGGACAGAAGGCATGACAAGGCATTGCATAAGAACAGATTAGACAAAACGAGACAGAGAGATGCATTAACATCTCTACATCTTATGACTCTTGCTCGTGCTATGACAGAGGAGTCAGCAAAGATTCGCCGACTCTACTAGAATGAAAACGACTTTAGCATTTACTTTGGTTTCCCTCTTCTCTCTCATCCTTAAGACCCTAAAATAGGAAAAGCCATGCAAACTGTTTCACACAAGTCACATTCACACAAAGCCAACATCGTCAAATCTCCTTTTCTCTTGCAACATCTGGAAATATGAAGAGGAATTCGCAGAGTGAATCTTCAGAATGACAAATTACATGAAGCCATATAGATAAATAGATGTAATTGTTGAGTATTATTAGAAATTCTCGACAAAATACAATACATAAATAGATAAGAGAGTGTAAGTAGGAAGAGTTAATTTTAATGCGTCATGTCCCGTGCATTGCATTTAATTCCCTCACACTTCCCAACACTAATAAAGATCAAAGTAAACATGAAGGGAAAATATATCTTCCCTGTTCAAACTAATAATACCGAAGAGAAAGGGCGGAGGAAGAGGAAGAGTTGAGGCTAGGACACGTCGAGCACAGTTAAAATACAGCAGAGCTAGAGCATGGGCGCAGAATGTCTAATGTGGAAATCCATGTCTATATTTAGTCGTTGACTCTTCGGGATCTGCATTACTCTTCCATTTACTCCTAGGCTGAGCACTTTAACTACGAGCTACAAATACACTTTAAACCCTTCGTCGCTACCAAACCACACACCACACCATCAATCCTCAACTCTCTCCCACTACTACGACTACGACACTATTACTACACGATACGAGGATACTACGACGACGCCTTCTTCAACTGCACTGCTAGCTCCTTCTCCTAGAACTAATATTATGTACTTTATTCGGAATCCGAATGAATCCCAGTCAATCCAGACTTGAGTTGAGTTGAGTGAGCCTAGTCTCACTCTCATTGCACTTTTGCCCTCTCCGTATCTACACAGACGAGACTGCAACTAACCCGTACTCACACCAACTTACATCTACAAATGGATCACAGGAAGTGATATGGAGAGGAGAAGAGCAACTGTTATAATAAGACAGCTCTCCTTCAGGGATTTTCTCCGAGTGGGACATCTGACAGCTTACCACCACCACTCTCTCTCTCTCTCTCTCTTACATGCGACGACGACTACATCCAATCTCACTCTTACACATCAAATCCACTCGGCTCAACACAACTCCACTCTCTCGACAATATCTAATATTTATTTCAAATCTACCCTCATTTCCATCATTTCAACATTTTTAGCCATGTGAGAAAAGACACCAAGGTCGCACCATCCAAGATAACTCTCTTTTCTTGACTTTTACCAATCTTGGCATTTTTATCCCTTTCTAATCATATGCCTAAGGCCAATATTTGACTTTCCATCTATATAGCTACCACAATAAACACCTTACACATCCTACTACTTTGTAAAACTAACAAAAAATTGACAAGATTGCATAACAATGCGTTCTATTAATAAATACTTCTGCTCTGTATCAGCATCTACATTTTTAGATGCACTATGACCTTTCTCCAATGTTATAAAAATACTACAAATCAACCACTGATGGTGTAAATTGCAAAACTGAACGTTGTCGTGTACAAAAACTATATCTATACGCTTACGATATATACAATTGTAAAGATCTCATGATATTTATAGTAGGAATATCACAAGAGCTCATTTCACTATGGTCTGACCCTCTTTCTAGGGATTTCCTGCTTCCTCCCTTACAATCACACAAACAAGTTCCGAGAAAATAAAATTCATTAATATGTATGTATGGGCTAGCAATGGTGCATAAAATAGATGGACTGCATGCATGACCACGTTAGACAAGAACTCCATATAACTGTTACTTTACACAGTTATGTCATACTCTTTCAAGTTACTCTATATATATGTACTTTTGTTCTATGTCTGTAAAGTGCCGAGTTGGCTTATCTCTTAACCCGAGAACAATCCGACTGAACCAGGAGGCTTTCTCTATGAACAATTTATGGCAACGCTGCTACTCTGAAAAAATATTGGATTTTCATGACATGCAAATTCTATAGGTTTATACCATACCACAAAAGTTACAGAATTGGACTACATCTAGATATAGAGACTCAGCACTGTCAGCACTGAAGCAATTCTAACAATCTAAAATAGTAGAATGCAAACTATTTCTATTCATCATATTGTTTCCAAATTCGGTAGCTAAATCAACAATATTATGTTCTACCTACACAATAATTTGGGTTGTTGCAATAAAAGAATCTGTTTGGTGCAATATTGGAAATGATGGGCGAACATTTATAAGACTTTTATTATTGTCTTTATTCAAAGAGCTGCGTAAGATGACAGATTTGCGTTTGTATGAATCTGATGTGGCGTTGATTGTTGAGAATTTGAAAAGTGAAGACGGGTACTGAATTTGGTCTCGTCGCTCACTCCTTTTTCTCATCATCCCAAGTCAAGTAATACGGATCTAGTATTTGGAACTCGTTAGCGATGCAATAACAGTTGAGAGATATGCAGGGATGTACCCTGAAAAGTTTTATGGGGAAATAGCGAGCTATTTTCGGCAAGAACTTAACTGACAGAGTGAGTGAGCATTTCAGCAGAGAGAACGAACTTGAGTGCACATCGTCAACTATAACGAAAAAGTCTTTTCTTGACTGAGCTACCTAGTCAAGTTGTGTGTATGATCTGATCTAGGTGGAAAATATTTCTTATAGGATGAACGTCGAGGAAAATGAATAAGAAATGTGTGTTCAGGGTGGGAGAATTTCCGGCTGAATGAGACAGAAATAGTTTTGGATATAATATCGGTGGACTTATAGCCCTGTAGAATGAACGTCTTGCTAACTAGGCTACTTCTGTTCTGAGTCAACTACCTCAACTTAACCGACTAGCTTATCCTGCATAAAATAAGTGCACTGATTTTTTGCTTTTATTTTTTCCTCTAAATTCTAGACATTTTCACAGCCTTGCTGCATTCAGCTCCGACTTGCGCTTACTTATTAGCCTCCCTAGTCAGTTTGACTGACTCACTGTCAATTCTATTCTATCCTTTCTTCAGCTTTTCACAGTTCACTTCCCTTTCTTTCTTCAACCAGAAATCTACATACGTAAGTATATCTTTGCTTCCCTAATAGAAACACCAGTCCCATAATTCCTACAGGATATTTCTTATTATATTACGGCTACTGACTTAAGTTAACTGCTAACTAAGTCAGTTCATAAGGCCATAATATAGCCAAGGTGGAGCGGAATGACGAAGGGTAACTATCCAATCATTCGGAATGGAGTGGAAATTCTAAATGCGCAACTATTATGCACATACACTATAGAACTATGTAGTGAGTATGAATTCAAACTTATACACTTATACAGATATGCGTATTAGGGCTAGAAATGCAGCTCGATTACTTACCCTGTAGTTTACCTATAAAACTTTTCCCTTTACTGAATATCCAAGACTTTGTCGGCTCTAACTGCAAAAAAACGGAAAAATTGGCCATCTCCAGTCAGTTCATTACGTTCACTGAGTTGACGTTTTTCGTCGGCACGATACTTCTTTCTGCTTCATTTGCATAGATCTGCATGCAATGAGTATTCATTTTACATTCTGCTCGACATTGTTGCAATTCTAAAAGCTCTCTTAAACTATTTAACTACCGTCAAATGCACTTCCCTCGATCACAGTCAAAACTGTCTTTAAATATTTAAAATCTATTTTAACTTGAAAAACAAATGCACAATTTTTACTTTATCAGATCAGACGACACGCTTAGTTTTTGGCAGCAAATAATGTTGACATTTAAGTCGATTAAGGGATGGTGTACATAATGCCATGTAGCAGTCAACAATCCTCCTCAATTTATATCCAACATGACGTTTTCTATTTGTGTTGTAATATCAAGTCACTCAATACAAACAACGTTATTATATACATTCTATTATTATTACATTGTACTTCAAATGATTTTATTTGTACTTTTAAGTAGCTATCATGTTGCCTGCTTCTTCCACAATAAAATTTAACAGTTTACCATTACTTCCACACTGAATATTTAAGTGTCAAGCGAAACAGTTGCCTATTTATTTCCTTTCCTACCTCTCGATGTCTCAATAGTTATACACAAATAGCCTGGTATTAAAGCTCTGTCTAGTTTTACTAGAGTATTCTGTCGTTGTATTACGTGTCTCTGTTACACATGTGTGCAGTGCGAATGACGAAACACGATAAAAAGGAAGTAAAAACGTGTACGCACATAGAGTAGACCATAAAGTTCTGTCTTCCTATTTCAGCCATCCTATTAGACACTACTGACGTTTTATTAGTCAATGTTTAGCCCAGTATACTATACTAGGGCTAAGGCTTATTATATTTGTACGCGTCTTTTTATGGATCGAATCCATACAGATTTTCAATACGGAATTTCCTCCGAGTCGGAATTGGAAAGATGCAGCGAGCTAAGTTGCGTCTCGTTAGATTAGTAATAGTATTACATACGTAAACGTAAGTATGCGGAGTCTTTCTTGTGTGCTTATCAACCGAAACACTAAAGAACAGAAATAGTCTAAAGATTACTTCCGGACTTTATGTTCCTCGTTGGGAATTGAATTTCCTTAATCCGATATTGCACAGAAAGTTTGACATGTAAATCGTTGGTAGCATTACATTATGTATATGTTTGTCCCAGACTATACATACCTTATCTCCTTGCTCATTCCATTTTCCTCTAGTCCATTGATTTGCTTTCCCGGTTTTACTTTCTTTCTTACTTTTCACTTTGGATCAGTCTACTCTTCAACTCTCTCTCTCCTTCTTCTATATGTCAATTCGCTTTTCCGAGTGGTAGCTTCTATAAATCGTTTTACATTGAAAGGTTCTTCCAAAACGGGTAGACTCCAAGGTCCAAGCTCATATCATCGTAATATCTGAATGTGGAAGCCCAGTCTGCTTCTTGACAACTATGGCATTATCAGGTACATTTTCCTTCACTCCTTCGTAAGTAGTAGGAGAGTCGGAGAGGGAATAGGGTGAAAATCAGTTTAGTATCAAGGTTAGTCCGGGTGAACGATGGAGGAGAATTTCCTATCCCTTCCCAGCCCACACATTTTCCATTTCTTCATGAATGAGCTAGAAATATCAGATATTCCACGGCATAGTCCGGATATGACATTTCTGTCCCGTTCGACCGTTTCTATTCAATGACTTGTCTTCTGCTCTCCGTGGATTTAACCGTTTTGCTGTCATGTTGTCACGTCACCAAAAGAGAATGAATCCACCACCAGGCACCTATCTAAGCTAGGTAAGTATGTTGCCAGTTGCCACCATGTGTGTACATTTAATACGGTGTACAAGAACATACATACGCGTATCAGTTTTCTTTACATAATGTCTTTGGGTACCTGTATCGATTTCAAAGGGAGCTGGCTACCTATTCATATTCATATGCTGATATCCAGGGTGAGTGTGTGAGCAATGAAGCATTTCGAATCTGAGTGCATAGTTCAAAACTACTTTTACTTTGAATATTATTCGCGAATCCCTGCCATACATTAGTAGTACATTCTATAAGTATATGATTATATAATTATGGGGTTCCTTATTATATCATTTACAGTATCTTTATTTCCCTTGCAATTAATGTTAAGAATAGCTTAAAGTTAAATGTTACTGAAAACATATGTTTGCATTCCACATTGCAATGTAATGCAATGTGATGGTATTTGCTTGCTTTAGGAATTATTCCACCTTAGGAATGGATTC
>JABASI010002207.1:0-20623 GCA_019776505.1 Tomocerus nigrus
CCTTTTTTCCTTTTTTCTAAAAAAGGCATGCCTTTTTCGTTCCCTGATCATATCTAAACAATCAGCCAGTACTAAAGTAATAATAAACATTTATTCATTTGATTTGTCTGTCCAGAACCGAACGGATAGGGACGACACCTTCAAACTTCCTGCAAACGCTTGAAATGACTCCCCAAAATTTATTTCACCCCTTTCCAAGCAAACTTTCGCCACTTTCACTTTCAGCTAAAAAAGGAAAGCTGCGAGAGTCCTTTCCTGGAAATGCGTGAAAACAATTTTTGTCAGCTATTTAGCTTAAAAATATGAAACAGATGGTGTAGTAAATATAAGTACAATGGGACAAGGCGAACAGGTCTGTTTTCCGTCATCCAGCGCAAAGTTGAAGTGGTGCACGGTAGTGTTGGTGGTGGTGGTGGTGGGCCGAAAAATAAGGAGCCGACCGAGCCGAGCTTTGGCAATTTTGGCACGGCAAAAAATGCACACCTTTATACATAGCATTTATTGCGTATCTATATATCTACGCTACCCTGCCTACTGACGCTACTACCTACCATCTACCCATCATAGCCATCTCTAGCTAGCCTTGTATTGTATTCTATCAAAGTTGTAGATATTCCAGTTCCAGTCCAGTTCCAGCATTAGCATAGCATAGCAGTCGATCGAAGTTGTCTGACTTGTCTGTAGATATTTATAGTGTTATTATTGCTATGATGCTACTGGTATATTCTGCTATCTATCTATGCATAGTTCCAGTTGTGGTTTATGATGTTCACTGCGTCTACAACTGGACGTGTTATCCATGTTCCAGACTGCATAGCATGATATAGTTCTCCAGCCAGCTACAATGTTCCATTTGATCTATCTGTAGGAAGGAGTAGGAGGGACGTACGTAGACGTAGACGTAGTGTGGGTTTACGGCTACGCCGACGAGGCAAGCCACCGCACACACTGCCCCGCCAAAAGCATCTCCTCCGACTATGCTCAGCTCAGTCATTGAGCTTCATTGCAACCACCAAAACAGAAACCCAATTTGTTGTGTCTGCCTGGTCACTCTGTTCACACACTGACTGACTGTAGTAGCTAGTAGGCAGTCACACTTTTAAATTACACTTACCTATATCCTTATAATATCATATACTTATATACTTTGTACTATCAACTATATAATATTCAGTCTGTTTCTGTATCTGCAGGAAGGATGAGCCAATAACAACTTATTTACTTAGTTTCGTTTCATAGGAGTCATTTACTAGACTTGCCTACACATCATTTATTTACGTTTATCTTACAATAGCCAGAAATCAAGTGGATCTTTAGCTTGTTGAGTTGGTGTACGCTGCTGTTTAGTGCTGCTTATTCGGATATCACTACTACACTACCGACCGACCTACCTTATAACTTTTACTTACCTGGTATGTCCACTTATGTGTAACATGTTACACACACTTTCCCTTTCATTACATTTTATGTAGATGTACCTACCTGTAATTATAAATAGCCAACAGATAATGCAATGAGATTAAATTGAAGTAATCTCCGATTTTATATCAGCTCATCCTTTATTTGTGTCTCTGTGTTTGTGTGTTTGTTTGTGTGAGGAAAAAAGGAGTTTTAAACGAGGAAGCAAGCGCTAAATTGTATAATTGGAGTCCAACAGCTGAAAGGCTTGGCGATTGACGCCTTTTACGCATCTTGCGTTTTTAACTCATCTTCCTCATCCATCCTTCTTGCCTTTCATATAGTATTTGCCATAAAATTGATCTAATTATTGTAACTCTATGCTATCAGCTATACACAGATCTAAAAGAGCATCAACCAACACCCCGCCGTGCGTACACGCAATTTTCCTCGGCTATTTAAACATTACTTGCTATCAACTATACTTTTACTACGTCAGTGACTACTGAGTATACTCTGACTAATGACTGTGTGACGAAACATTTTTAATCAACGTTGGGATTTCAGGATTGGTTTGTGTAATGTTACTTGGAATTGGGAGCTTGCATAATTAACTGACAACCAATCAACCAACTGAGCGGATCTACACATTAACGAACAGTGACAACGATTAAATAAATAAATGGCCGTATGAGCAGCAGTGAGCAGGTAAGCAATTGTTGACATAATAATAATTTCAGTTTCATCTGTAATTTTTCCGATAGATAATAAATGTTTAGCATGTGATGCAGGAATGTAGGAAGGATGTTTTTTAAAGTTATCTTTATGAAGGAGGATGTTTAATGTTTAGAATGGAATTGGTGGGAATATGTTAATGAAGTGCCCATCCTTTGAATTCTTTAGGCAGCGTCTGTTATTATTGGATCAAGTAGAAGAGGCAGAGGATGATGGAGTGAGTTATCTCGAGGTGAACAATCCCCATTTGTGCACACATGGCTACTATTGAGAAGTTATAAATAAAACTGGGAGAGTGAGAAGCGTATGGAGAAGTGGGGCAGGGCAGGAGCCACAGAGAAGCAAAAAATTCCGTAGTTTGTGTTCAATCCGACAAAAATAAACTCCTGGTCAATTCTTCTAAATAAGTACACACACAGTACACGTCTTCAGACTATAAACAATGGGGAACATTCACACAGTGGGACCAAATGAAGCACTCATCGTATCCGGTTAGTCACTTCTTCTTCTTCTTCTTCTTAATTCCTCCGTCCACTTCCAAATATTAACACAGTAGCGCTCTATTTATGGAAAATCAACCGCACAACTTTCTCACAAATGGCTAAAAGTTAGTAATAAATGTCGGATGTTTCGCTTTTTTATGAGAATCTGTAAAAATATTTAAAAATTTGCTCATACCCTCATACCGCAGTTGGCAGTTATCCAATTTAAACCAACAGTTAATTAAACCAACTCAAAGGAATTTAAAACAACAGTTTAATAATTTTAGAAAAAATAAAATTAAGTAATTTGTTTCGATAAGAGTATAGGCATTTTTGTGTACCAGACAACATTAGGAGGAAGGATAAACCAGTCGCGCTTGCGTCATGTTTAATAAGGAAAATTATGTAATTTTGATAATTTTGTCTTTGTCTTCAATGAAGCCTTTTGTCCATCGATAGACAAAGATTTCATTCTTTGCCCGTAATCGTGTTATATTATGCATACAATATTTAGTAAGTTGTTTAAGTGTAAATTACATTTGATTCAATCTCTCGTTCGTTCTTCCAAGCAGAAAGACTTTTAATCAATAGAACTTATAATGATGCAGATTTTTGTTGTGGAAGGAAACATGGGATTAATAACTTTGTTAAGAAATGGCAGTTTTAGAGTTATCATTTTTATTTAGGTAAGAGTCATATTTCAAACTTGACAACATTTAGTTTGGGTTTGTGGTGGAAACTGTTTGATTTTGCACACAGCAGGATCAGGATGTTCATTGTTTGTATGTGATTCCTTTCGTCCACTCTTGTATAGTGGGTCAGAATTTTTCTAGCGCCTCCGACTTCGGTTTAGTTACATATGGATGATAAATCTTTAATCTAAGACTACAGACAGGTAGATGGAAGTATGATAAGTACATAACTAGTTACAAAATGTACAAAAAATGGAATTAAACTGGCCTCATGAATGATAGAGAAAATCACAAGAAAACATGGCATCAAAAATCGTGTACTGTTGTTGACATTTCTAAGAAGGGAGTTTTTTATTGTACAGCTGGATTGTTGTTCCTCACCACAACGCAACGGTTGACACAACAGTCTCTGCGTATGTGTGACTATTTTGGCTATCGATGTGTGATTTATTAAGTCCTATCACTTTTTTTTAGATAATATTCTATTGTTTTTAGTGAGGAAATTCAATTTCGCGGGGATAAGCTCCTCAACAACAACAACAACATCAACAGGCTACGACAGACTACGACAAAGTAGGACACTGTCCGATAAATGGGAGTATCAATAGTCAATATCTGTTGATTCAATAGAACAGTACATTTTGCGATAAGAGAAGTTCACTCAATTGGAAAGTAGATCAAGTGAGTCACACAAAACAACAACTCACCGAGAAACAATCCCTTTGTCGGGAACAATAAATTATCGTTGATTTAATCCACACAGCCTCGACGAATATTATTTAGTAATGTTTAATTAGGGAGTGGTAATAGTACACTCAATGCGTTGTTCTGTACGGGGAAAAGGCACAGACCCGTCCGGAGGACGCACCATTTTACTAATTAAGAGACACAGTGAGAAGGCACGACACTAATGGCATGTGGCTGTCTGTATTTCATATACAAAGACGATCAGTTTTAAATAGGGTACACACATTTACAGTCGTTTTCACTCCAAAATTGTTTATATTATGACGGGGACGGAGGAATCCCTCGCTCATTCACTTATTTAAAATTATTATTCTGTATCACGGACACACACACACACACTCATTTCCATTTCACCAGCCACCAGCTTAAGAGCCTTTTTTTGAGGTGGACGGCATCCTTGGTGGCATGACAGGCACTGTTGATTCGTTCCAGTCTTGCTTTATCATATCCGCTCCTATCAACAACAAAAACAATACTGAATCAATTTAATTGCATTGTAAACAGTAATGATTGGCACATTATGCAAACAATACAATCATTAATTATTATCTCGACCTGGTTCATTGATAGCATTTACTAGATAATGCAGTACCAAAACATATTCCTCTACTATTAAAGCTATTTATATATCAATTAAATTATTAAGTATTGGAAAATTGCGTTTAGGGAATGGTGTGCCATTTAAAAGGAAAATAGGCTGAATAGGTAATTTATAGCTGACGATGACGCTGAATATTAATTCATATGAATTGTTATCATTGACTATAGCTGACCTTTTTCTGCGACCATGATTGTGGGTGCGTTCGTGTTGCCGCTTACTACATTGGGCATAATTGATGCGTCAATTACTCTCAGGTTGTTCACTCCATAGACTCGGAGTCGAGCATCGACCACTGCCTCTGGGTCAGTGCGGGGACCCATTTTCGCAGTTCCACTGTGATGATAAATTGTCACTGTGTAGTGTCTGGAATAAATATCACAGTCACCATCAATTATTTCACTAGTCTTAATATTTTTTAATATATAAATAGAATATGCAGTATAACAAAGAAGAGTCGGCTATTAAGCTGTGGATTTCGGGAGAACTCCTCGTCAGCAAACAATAGCGCAATAATGAATATGATTTAGGGACCTAATAGCGCATTCCCAGTAAGCGTCACTCCAGGGCTCATGATGTTTGCAGCCAGGCATCAGATTCGGGTTAATCCTTGAATTCATCCTCTGAAAAGCTTTTGTCTGACTCATGGCGATGGCTATCTTTGTCCCCTCGACTAAAATCTTGGCATCCCTATCGTCTGTGAATAAAAAGTACATTTCCGATCAAAATTTTTAGACGGCAAAAGTGTCAAGGCGTAAATAAAAGGATAAAGGATGGAGAATGTCTTACCAATCATGTAGTTGGGGTAGATGAGCACTTTTTCAAACGGGTTTTTCGAGCGGAGTTTTAAATAACCTTTACTGTATGGTCGGAGAATCATCGGGATGACAGACCACGTGTCACGAAATTGAATTGGTCGGAACATTTCATCGTAAACTTTGTCAGAGATCCCGTGCGCTTTCTTGATTTGTCTCCCGCCGTCCGAAGAAGCTCTGAAAATTCAAATTCTTCTATTATTTGCTGCAGAGTTGGAAATAATATTATTATTTGGACAGAAAGAATCAATCAAGATAATATGAGGATATCAGTATTTTCTCGCGCAAAACCGGAGAAATTGTGATGATGGGACGAAATAGAAAATTAAGCGTCCTCCGGACGGGCTAATCGCATCCAAACAACTTATGTCTTTAGAAAAAATGCGTTAGGTTATTAGGTTCCAATACTAAGTACATCCGTCTTGGATGGTTTATTCATTAGTAATAATTGGAATAAAAATAGAAAAAAACCAGGAAAGGCCCCCTCTGTGAGTGTTCATTTATTTTAGGCGTCGAATAGGGTTTTTTGCTTTATCCCAAACAAGTGGAGCTCTATGGAGCAGAAAAACTTACGAGCCGGCGACAAAGTGGAACTCTATGTCAGGGAAGTCATCGGAACAATACTAAGTACATCCGTCTTGGATGGTTTATTCATTAGTAATAATTGGAATAAAAATAGAAAAAAACCAGGAAAGGCCCCCTCTGTGAGCGTTCATTTATTTTAGGCGTCGAATAGGGCATTTTGCTTTATCCCAAAAAAGTGGAGCTCTATGGAGCAGAAAAACTTACGAGCCGGCGACAAAGTGGAACTCTATGTCAGGGAAGTCATCGGAGGAGTTTGCGTATTTGGTGTTGACCCAAGCGATGCCTTCGACTCCGCCGAGGATTGTGAGCGGTCCTCTTCCGTACATTGCGTACTGGACGACGGAGGCCAGGTTCTCGTAGCGGGACTGCATCATCGACACCGGTTGGTCCACTAGGAAGACCAGACCCCCGAATCCGATGTGGTCTTGCAGGTTCATCCCCACTGGAGCATCCTACGCCAAATCATTCAAAGTAAATAATTGTCGTCTGTCTACGCACAGATGGTCACATCACGCGTGTAAAAAGTTTTGGCGGGAAGTGGCTTTAGTTTTAGACCTTGACTACTGGGATGCCCATTTGTTGGAGATGAGCGGCAGGGCCGACACCAGAGAGCATCAATAGCTGTGGGCTGTTCAGGGCCCCACTGGACAGAATCACTTCCCTTCGCGCTCTCACATTCTGCACCCGCCCTCCACGCCGGAATCTCACGCCGTACGCTTTCTTGTTCTCGTCGATGAGCACTTTCATTCCATGTGCGTTCATCGCCACGTGAAGATTAGGACGATTCCTCACCGGTCTCAAAAAGGCCTGCACACAAAATTTAGAAAATTACAGCACCATTCGATTTTGTGGCCGCAAAAAGAAATAGCTCAAAATAGTGTCGGGGACTTACCTTGGCAGCACTGCAACGAGAGCCTCTTCGTATCGTTCCTTGGGCTATCATGAATCCAGCTTGCTGTTCTCCGTTGCCATCTCTGTTCTCGTAGCCCATCTCCATTCCCGCCTCTACAAATGTCGTCGCCAATGGCGTCCTCCAAGGCGCCTCTTGTACTGTCAGATAGCCACCCGCCGAATGGTAGTCTGTCGCCGCTAAATAAGGATTTCTGTTGTCCTCCGATTTCTAAGCAAACATCACACCCACAGATGTTAGCGCCATTTCATATTCTCACACATTAAAGACTAAAAATAAACATGAGCTCCTCCTACTTCTTCAGTAGGTACTTTGGGACAAGTCATTTCACGTCGCTCGCCATTAATTACAATCACCCATCATCGTTAATGTAGTCGAATAAAAATGATAAACTATCAAGAAATTAAACTATACGGGTAATAATGAAACGAAGCGGATAAAAAACTAACTTCAAGTAACAATTAAACTATTCGGGTAAATATATAACTGAAAGTACCCGGTAAAAATTAGGCATTTCTGGCTAACGTTTTTAGTATAGAACTAGGCCGCATGCGGGCTTAATCATCTAGTTTTAATAATTAAGTGGCCATCAAAGATGATTTGAATTTGGAAAGTTTAGGGTCTGCATAATATATTCGTAGCAATTAGCAGAGTTGGGCAGTGTAGGTAGAAGAATACAAAGTGAAATGCTCAATTGGTGCAAGATGTTTGCAAATTGGTGTGTCTACAAGAGAGCACGCATGCTGCATGCAGATAGCCCAGGAATACCTAAACGACCACAGCACGCACATTTTATAGGCTCATTCATGAATATCTTGAATCATATGCTGAATATGCTCTATGCTAAGTAACTCATCTCTGACTCAGCTGCACCTTTGCTGCCGACGCCGACCTGACCTTCTTTATTCATCCAAATCTCTTTCACAATTCCTATCTTTGCAAATCTTTGATTACACCTCACTACGACACGACTCTGACGACTCTATTATTTAGAGTAAGAAGAGAGTAAACATGAATTATGAATATTATAAACAAAGAAATTCTAGGGATAAGTGATCACTTTGTTTTCTTGCATGTTTTTACGTTCTTTTTACTCAAATATTATTTGCTAATGCTCTGAATTCATTAGTGCTAGCCAATGCAATCGGGTACAGACTGCAACTTACTGCAAGACTGTGTAGAAAATAGCGAATCAATACACAACTATTCACTTTATTTGCCAACACGACTTTTGGTTTGCATTGCATAAGGATGCACTTTTGCTTTTGCTGACTGCAGACTGTGCAGAATATTTTGTTATGTAGATCAGTAAAGGTACTTACTTATCTGTAGCAATATTTTAGGCGCAGCAACCTAAGACGTTTCTTGGACGTTAATTTTATTGTTTGTAGAATACAGGTAAGGAAAAATGAGTGTTTGCTAGTGTCTTACGAAATTAGAATCTACGGGACCGTCCCGCGCTAGCCCTTCGCCAAATTACTTGCATGACTTTTCCTGTCCCGTTGATTATCCTGGACCAAACACTCGCTTTTCATCACCTGTATTTTACAAAATCATGATCGTCCTAGAAACACCTTGGGCGAAACCACTTTGTCCAATGTTACACTATTCGTTTCTATGTACCTGACAATTATTTAGAGAATCACAGCGAAGAATGGTAAACAAACACACTGGACTAGAATGTAATTAAGTTGGTCGTGGGAGATGAAGAAATAACATTAATATGAGGTGCCTAGTTAAATACAATTACTATATAACTGGTGGTTGTGTTGTTGTGGCATGGAAATAGTCTTACTTTGAAATAGTCGAGAACGGTGTCATAGCCCCATCCTGGATTTCCCAACTCTTCCCAAGAGTCGTAGTCTCGTCGATTTCCCCGCACGTACAGCATGTAATTGAGCACCGACGATCCTCCAAGTACTTTCCCTCGCGGCCAGTTACACCGCCCATCTGTCACATAATCACTGCCGGTTAATTATTTATTCCTTACTTTTCCGCTCGCACTCGCCCAATCTCACTCTAATAAACAATGCCGGACTCTGTGCAACTCTCTTCGATTGTCGATTAAAAGCCTTTTATATAGGACATGCGTCTTAAATAAAATTAAGAATTTAAAGACAAACACAGACATGACAAAGTCTGGCAAAGGCTACTTGTGCGAAATTTGCATTTATTGGCATAATAACGTCGGGGTATGTATAGTAGAGTGGGGTATACCAAGGTGATTGTTTGTAACTCTAGACAAAGGGGATTTCGTTCACTCAGGTGAGGAAAGTAGAATATTTTTGGTTACAGTTGGATTTTTTGATTCTACTCATTTTTGCATTATACCCGGATGCCAGATGGAGGCCTTACAGGATTGATCAATTAGTGGAAATAGGCTCCTCTATAATTTGTCATGTTCTCATGCATGTTCATGAAAAATTTATTAAATATTCCAATTTGTCATGAAAATCAAGTGAAAAAGGAATTATTTGCAATTAGTGGCCAGTCCTTTAAGGACTCTATCCGGGTATAATGCAAATAAAGTGTGGAGAATCAAAAAATCAAACATTGCATTCGAACCATCTTGTGGTATGCCATGATATGAAATGGTGTGGAGGGTGGGAAAGTGGGAATGGGCCTTACCAACTAGTCCTAGGCAGGCTGTGGGTTGTGGTTCAGTTTTGAATTGCCAGTCAATGTTGCTCATCTGAAGATAGGCAGCCACGGCAGGGACATCCGAAATTTCGTTTTCATCCCCACCAGCTTCCAGGAGGAGAACCTTCCAGTGCGGAATCTCGCTGAGCCTATTGGCCAGCACGGAACCCGCTGAGCCTGCACACATAAATCAAATGGCTGTAGTCGGGCTTCTTAATTTAATCCGATGTGATCTGACTTTTGACTAGCCTTAATAGGTTGAGATTGTAGGAGGATAATGCGGGGGATTAAAAATAGTTAGAGTTTGAATTACCTCCGCCGACAATGACAAAGTCGTATTCTTGTTCGACAGAGCGGGCATTTCTGGGGTGGGCCTCAGGGTCGATGGAGTCGTAGCGCATGTAGCCCATCATGCTCATCATAACTGGCAGCATCCATAGTCCGGCAGTGAGGACTCCAGTGGTGCCCAGTATGGCCATTGCTCATGCTTCTCTCACCTTCTCATCACTCACCCGACCTGCCACCATCAAAACAAATTCATTTTAAATTTAACATTTTAAATTTTCATGTGGAAACGAATTAATAGTCTGCTTTATCTTTAAAATCCTAGAATTAATTTTTTTAATTTGAAACGATGCTGATATGAATCTCCGACATTCCTTTGCGCATGAGTCGCAAGAACTACAAACAGCAAACCCGCAAACAGCAATTTTTTTTTGATTTTGAGCAAACCCACATTGGGCCGTAATAAAGCTTGCGTCAAAAAATCTTGATAACAAAATGGGCCATTTAAATCGCAAAAAATTTAAAAGTCCCAAAACAATAACATTAATAATTCCTATATGATGTGATGTATATAAACGCACACAAAGGCATTTAGCTTTTTAAATAATAATAGCGCATTCGTAGTACCGAGTGTTACTTTTCTCTTCCCATTAGAAATATTACTAGTGGAATAGAGCTGAGAACCATTTTTGAGATGGGATGTGATGGGGCATCCATAGACAAGAATTGTCATCGCATACATTTAAATGAGTCGATGCGTAATGCCACTACGTGACTGACGTCGCAAACAAAGGTGAAGTACATTTACTTACTGCTGTCGTGTAAAGTGGCACACATTATTATCATAATATTATTAGTAAGTAAAATATTAGTCTAACAATAAGTGTAGTATGGGTATGGGCGTTAATTAGTGAACGTAAAAATTTAGGTATGCGCAGCTAGTTGTTTAGATTAAATTTTAGAATAGAAACCTGGCGGTTTTTCATGTACTATAATAATAATATAGGCATTTTTGCACCAGGCTCATTGATACATAATATGCAACAGGTATTGCCGCTGAGGTTCACTATTGAGCACTTGAGCTTCACACATGCAAAATTGCAAAATGCTCTTGTTTATGATCAGTCAGATTGGTAGCTCCTTCTTTTGATCTTAGAGATTAATTCTGACTGGGGCCTTTTAATAGCTGGCATTTTATTTGTACTGCACACTAAAGCTGAACACGAGCTATTCATAGTATTCGCATTTTTTGGTTTATTGTTTGTGTGTGTACATGTTGCTGTATTTAATGCGAAGCAAGTTTGTATCCAAGTTACGATAGAGCACATGCACGTGCTCTATGCTAACCGGCTGCTATAGGGCATCTAATTATTTTATCTAGCCTAACTTCAAATAAACTGTTGTAAAAACAGACATAAAAATGAGTAACTTAGTCGGATGTGTTAGTGTGTTGCTGTCGGGACGCGTGGAATGTTTTCACTAGCCTCCTTAGCATGTCGCAGTCTTTAGTGTTATTGCATTATTGTGCTGTTGTCTTGCCTCATTCCTACCACTACTATACCTACTTCAAAATTAAAAGGATCAAAAGGTCAGAAGTTAACAATGGATTGAGCCCGTGTTAAGGTAGGTAGGAACCTACATTTTACGTCCAGAACACACGTACGAAGTTTGAAAGATCTATGTCCACTCCTTCCTTTGATTTACGGTACTACTATCTAGAGATAGCTAACGCTACTGTACTCTTAATAATATATAATGAGATGCTCACGTGCAGGTGCTTTATCGTAACTCGCGTAAGCAAGTCAATAATCATTTTAATCATCTATCAGGAATAAAACTATGAAAATAAAAAAGCTAGGTACTTGGTATAGATAGAAGTGCAAGGATAATGAACAGACAGAGTCGAGTTGATTTGTTATCGCTCACAGATTGCTTATGAACTTTGATTACCTAAGTTCATCTGATAAGAACTTTTTTGTTTTCTTATTTCGACCAGCCAACCAGCTAGATTTATTTGTTTTATACATTAATAGCCCACGATACACTTGAGCAAGTAATAATTAATAAGATAATAACAGATTCTAAAGGATTATGACTTTTGTTCTTTTCATGTTTGTTAATGAATAATGCAGCATTAAAAGTACATACTTATTATGTGCACATATAGTTGGTCCTTAATAAAGTAACTATACGCTAGGACTAGGAATTTATTACATTTACGACAAAAATATACATACAATATAAGTAATAGTAGTTTGACTTTAGTCTACTGCTTTCTGTCCTTACAATTAAAGCTTTGCGTAAAGAAACTAGAAATAGTAGTAGGTATTACCTAAATTCAATAATATTATCCTTAAATATCGTAAGAATGGAAGAATATAACATTAATTCTACATATTTAATGTGAATTTAAAAATTTAGGGAAAATCTTTTCCAAAATTTTTCGACAAAGCTGGAATGGTTCCTCTAGATATGTAAGTCGAGATTCTATCATGACCCCTATAACGTCAACAATAACGTAACGACGTTAGTATACCTCAGGCAGATCTTAATAAACCATTTCAAAAATGGATATGACAAAGTACCGGAAGCGCCTCCCATAAGTTATGGTGTGCCTGGTTTTTTTCAATTTCGTAACTGCAACTTCCCTTCTTTACCGCCTCTCAGTGAAATAATAATAAGATAGAATGCATAAATATATAATAATTATTCCGCTTTTAGTCGAATCAAAAACTCCTGTGTACAGAGTTCAAGTAAGTAAATCTTATGAATTGGCAGAGCAATGAAAAATGGACTTTTAGTTGTTAGCCAGAAGAGTTTTGTATTTTTTGCATATGTCTATCCTATCAATTCCTATCACTACTGGGTTATGTGATTATGTGTGTGTATGTGTGAGATGATAAAAGAGTTTAAGAGTATAAGGTAGAATTGGAGGTTTTAAGGTATGTGTAGCATGAAGAAAAGGATTTAACGATGGCTCTTCACTCTTCAGAGCTCTGCTTCACTTTCCTTCTCACTCCTCCTCGCCCAAACTAATTATTTATCGCCAATTACCTCCACACCACCGTGAATTACCTACACACACACATACACACACTCTTACTACATATTATACATACAAATTGTAATAACATGGCTACAGGTCCACTCTATCTCTTAAAAATGCAAAATTTCTATTATACTCGCTTTAGACAGTTGAAACAATCACTTTTTATCATTTGGGAATAGAGAAACAATTTCATCGAGTCCTAACATGAGCCCCTCGCACATAATAAACTATACCCATATATCTATACTCATACTCATATTAATATACTAGTCCAATAATATATTATTGACTCCTTTACATTTAGAATCTCTATGCATCCACAGAATCCACACCCTGCCTACAACATACATCATTCTTATTATTACATCAAGTAAATTGTTTTTCTCCTCACAAACTCTCTGTTCCCTTGCGCCTTGCATGATATAAATAGACGGCTTATTGTTGCACCATTTCATCCTTGCTCGACGCTCGATGCCAATGAAATAGAAATCTTGTTCTACAGAAATGCCATTCCTGATATTGATATCACAAAAGCCGCAAGTAGGTGTCAAAGTCTGTGTTAATGGCACATACATAAGCAGGATAACCTCCTCCTCGTGCAATGTGTCGTGTCTATAGCTGCACACTCCATTTATGACGATGCATGGAATGTGCCAATAAACTCTTGCTGCAACTGAACTCCTAATTTTTCAAAACTGTAAATTTTTAATTTTGAGACCATTGCATCATTTACTATTACGCAGTAGTACTGAGTGAATGAATGTTATTTTCTTAAGATTTGATCTTGAGGTAAAATCTTGCTTGCCCTCTCGCCAGAATTTCCAAAGATCTTGTCTCAATTAGCTAACAGGCAGGGAGCTGCACTTTCATTTAGCACAAATTGTGCGTGTCTCTTCTCAGATAATATAATATAACTTTATATTAGCCACGTCGTAGATATTTACTTACGGACATTTACCGGAATCCTATTCATTAACATTTTCTAGAGCGTTTATTTTTTATAAAGGGTAGTCACTATCCAAATCACATCGGATTATTTGTAAATTAATTTTGAAGCACGGATTAAATTCTTGCTTCTTTAACTGTTCCCATTTTCCGATCAAGTAGATTAATTAATGGAATTAAATGCAATAAAATGTTCAATAATATCTGTAGTATTATTGAGAAACCATTCACTATGTTGACTAACTATATAGTGTGTGTATTTCAAGAATTCTAAATTTAGGGCATCGTAAAACACAAGAGTGCAAATGATGTAAACTGCGACAGAAATAAAATCGGATTGCATTCTAAGGAAAGCTTCTTGTAAGACAATTATAAGATTAAGATATCCCCCGATTTTCTTCACGCACTTGCAAAAGAAAGCACGCATTTAAAAATTAATTTAATTCTATGTGATTTGGAATTGGAATTTGACTATAATGACTACTGACTACCCTTATTTATAATGTTTGTCGCTTCTTTCGCTACTTGGTTTTGGAATGATTGCCATACAACAAGCCTCTGTAAATAAAGTGTCTAACTTTATGTGCAGAATAAACGCTGTCACCTCCTATACAAAAAAAGACTCAAAATTTTGCTCATTTTTGTCGGCTACCTTTGTTTGGCAAAGTGCGAAGATGCTCTTTCCGACTTCCAAGAACACACAGGTATAATAATCCCGTTTTAGTCTCCGTGTGTAATACTAGTGTAGTAGCTGAAGATTGTTGTTCACTTACAGAAGGACACTGATTTAGAAACACACGCAACACAGGAAATCACAATCACAATTCGAGAAGATTAATTAGTACACGTCACAGATTCACTTTTCGGACTCCTATGCCCAATGAAACAAATAATAGATCGCTATTAAATTTATATAAAGTGTATATAATAACTGCGGATAAATGAATGAATGAGACAGATGTTGTGTGTAATGAATGAGTATATGGATGATGTGTGTGTTTAAGTGTGGTAAAATAATAATGAAAGGTGAGTGAGGGTATGGTATTCACTATGCAGTCAGAGGGCGAGTGTACGGTGCTGAGGATGAAAACGAAATGAGAAGATAGTGAGTGAGACTGAAAGTGTGTGAGTGAGTGAGTGAGTGTTGCCCTTTGCAATTTGCTATTGCAAAATGAGATAGAGACATAATCGCAAATGAACACATTGAACTTACATCAGCTGAGACGACAACATCTCGAATCTCCATCCATCCCCTTGGCCCTTGTCTATACCTGCACAACGTTATGCTCTATACTCTAACTCTAACTCGCTCTCCTCTCTTCAAATCGCCAATCATTTTATTATTATGTTTATTATAGCATAAGGGAACTCATAACATATAGAACTACATTTTATGCACTGCAGACATTGACATGAGTCTCGAGTCTAATAAAAGTATAAAAATATTCTAAGTGGATGTATATAATAGGAATAGAATGTGAAGGTAGGGGATGCGGAGCTCTTGAAATTAGTTGAAATGCTGGCAACAAGATGTGCAATATCCAAGATCATGAGATTTATCTTATTCAATTATTTTGTTACTTAAACCAAGTCAGCCTACGTAATCGTAACGTAACAATAACCTCTAACTATTATAACTATAACTAACTACGAATACCTAAATGACCATAAAACTACTTTTCTTCTACCTCCATTTAGTTTCTTACCAGTAGATCTGTAGACATCCACTGTTCTGAGACGTTAGAGATTGAAGGCTCAAAACTCAAAAGGTCGCAAAGGATTTGAAAGGGGCAGAGCATTGGGGCCAACCCTATCCTTCCCAAAACAGTCAAATTTCTATTTTTCAAATTATGCCTCATAAAAATCGCAATTTTGGATTAAAAATAAGAACCGAAATTAGGAAACACTCTAGGGCCATTCAAACCCCAATCATTTCCATCTATTCAGCAAAATAAAACTTTTTGCCGTAATCCCTTTGACATTTTTTACATTCATTACGTCCCGTATGTGCTTTTGTGCTTATATTTCGCGGGACTGATGCGAAAAGAAATAGTGGATGTCTATAGCCTATGCTGCATAACTATCATCTACAAATATTATTAATTTTACTCATTTCATTATAAACTCACAACTGTGTGTTTATTGCTTGGCATCGTCAATTTCGTCAATGGGACGATGTCTTTTCCTAATTCACAACAGTCCTGCATTTATTATAGCTTGACTCACTCGCAATCGCAATGCTTACACTCAGCCTATATACTTAGTTGCTAAAATGCATGTACAAAGTTTGCACATGAATATTAAAATGAATAATTTAATTAGGTAATCAAGGTGTGCTTGCTTGTACATGGTTAGTTAGTATAAATATATTTTATGGCATTCTATGTGTACATAATTGATGTAAGGGAAATGAGCTTTAATACTTTAACTGTTAATTAAAAGACCCTAAGTGCTAAGTTGAGTAGAGTGACTATGGCCAATGCACATTTATAAACCATTGCATTACTTTACTTTACTTATGTCCTGGCTTGAGAGTGATTTGATCTTGTGTGTGTGTGATGTGCTTGAGTATAATATTAATATTAAGTCTATAGTGCACTGTTTGGATACAAAGATAAGAAGTGGGAAAGGCCAGTGGAGTGTAGATTCTGTAGTAGATGTAACTAACTGATGTAAGGAGTAGAATGCTATATGACTATTGCAATCTAAGTTACAATAGAGCACTTGCACGTGCTCTATGACAACCGGTGACCATAGAGCATCTAATTATTATTTTAACCTAACTTCAAATAATAGAGATGCTCTATGGTAAAAGTAGTAAGTGGCAAGTGGTAAGGGTAATTATGCGCAAACACTTAATACATGGTACAGGTCGATATGGTATGGTCGATACCTACCCATAGCAAAACATCTGAAAATTGAGCCATACGCATGCGTAGAGTAGAGCACGTACAGGTGCTCTATTGTAACCGGTTACCATGGAGCATCTAAATATGTTAACCTAACCTAACGTCAAACAATGAGATTTTCTATGGTAACTACTAGTTAATAGCATAGAGCACGTGCAGCAGGTGCTCAAAAGTAATTGGAGTAGCAGTATTGCATTGTGGCTACACACAGCACATCGCACATCCATTCATAAGAATCTGAAAAGTTGTTTCTCTCTGTGTCAGTAGTGCTAAGAGTGTTAACANGGCTATGGCTACACACAGCACATCCATTCATAAGAATCTGAAAAGTTGTTTCTCTCTGTGTCAGTAGTGCTAAGAGTGTTAACATTGCGTTGGTTGTTATGGATTAGAAGCGAGTGGAGTAGTAGTGAGTGAGATTAGAGTTGTTCGTTGCGACTATTGCCCTTTGCTTACCTGGTCTAGGTCTAGAGAAATATCTGTGCCAATAATCCAAACACTCTCCCTCTCTTCCCTTCTTCGTTTTCATTCCCTATAGCTAGAGCCACTACATGTACATCTCGTACATATAAATATGTTGCTCCAATATTATTATAAGAATATTATCTACTCTCATTGTTGCAAATAACTTTATTTTCGTAACAGATAGATAATCATGCTATTTTCAATCTTATGTAAACCACATCATTCATGTATCTCCTAAGAAGCTATCTGCCTGCACCCACCTTATATAGCCCATATGCACAAAACGAAGGAATTCACATCATGAGTGACTATTACGATTACATTTAATTCAAATGCCATAAGAATGATGACCATAGAGACAAGAACTAGTTTCTTGCTCTCTCTCTCTCGATCCTTTTTACAGTGACCTTTAGTTGTGACATAGCTTGTGACTTCTGCTGTCTCACATCTTATCCTGCAATGTTAAATGTCATCAAGTGCTGATGAGCATGACTTAAATGGATATTAACATAACAACAACTATAATAAAGTCCACCATTTTAAATATATAGATCCACCATACATATACCTATTAAGTTTAAGTACCAATGTTACCTTATTGGTATTCAAATAATTTTAATTGTTGTGTTGAGTTATTTATTAAAAGGTATTCAATTTCCTGTTCGCCTAAGCTTACTAGTATAACTATACGGTGTCTTTTTGGTGGAGACAACAATAAATATATAATTCAATCAATAATAAAAATAATTGAGTTAAGGTGCCATCCTTGGTACTGCACGGTAAATACAGCACTTGTCCATTTTTACGATTACCAATAAAATTGGCAAACCATTTGGGAATTTTATTACTACAGGTTTTTGGATTGTTGCACTTATTGCATTACACAGTGCTTCATCTTTCTTAATTGTTATGTAGAATTGTAGCTAAACATAATAATTATCTGTAATAGCCTACGTAAGTATGTTGTGCATTTTTAGCGAGATTCGAGATAGCATAACCAAAAAATACAGTTAATTATTATTTGTATTTTAGGGTGCGAGTTATAGAAGCATTTGTTGTTGTATTTGACGACGGACGATGGTGAAAAGTGTGTGAGAATGCTGAACAGTATGAGAATGAACGGCTTGACATTTTCATTTTCCCACAGTTTTACAACTGACTGCTAGTTTTCTGATATTTTCTGCTACTCACACGTTCGCACATTGCAATTAATGCACCTTCACGGCTTCACATATTTAT
The DNA here is from genome assembly GCA_019776505.1 of Tomocerus nigrus. Taxonomy (NCBI): domain Eukaryota; kingdom Metazoa; phylum Arthropoda; class Collembola; order Entomobryomorpha; family Tomoceridae; genus Tomocerus; species Tomocerus nigrus. Next base: position 18,495 of record JABASI010002207.1, read on the forward strand.
TCTGTGATTCTGATGATGCAATTACCTATGGCTCATTCTCAGTTTAATTATTCTGTTCCCTCCCCGCCTCCATGTAATTATTAATGAACATTTTTGAAGAGCAATTAATTAGTGGCAAGTATTTTATATGGTGATCGTATTCGTAGACTCAGACATTGACAATGGTTGACTTATGTTGAAAATGCGACAACCTGTCCTTCCCACTTTTATACAATTATAAATGTTGAGCAAGAGATGATGAGGCAATTAAACATTGTTGTGCCACTGCCACTATACACTGGCTCACCCACCACAGAATTATAATTGTTATTCAAACAACAATGCATCGAATAAGTTTTGCTCAACTCTCTTCCCAATCCCAATCATTGCGCATTGCTACAGTCACAGTGCACTACAGAAGAAAGAACTGAATAACAATAAGCCATTAGCCAACCTCATCCGAGATACCTTATAATATTATTTCATTGACTAACGACAGTTATGCCAATTGATTCATCTTTGATTAAAAACATGTTTGTTATTAAATAAGTTCAGTCATCAGTGTTCATTTTTGTAGGGGCTAAATTGGCCACAAATGAAAATTCAATCAGTTTAATTTACTCGCCAATTTTTTCATATTACTTGGCTCTAAATTTTGTATGCCATTCGATACTACGTTATACCCAAATGAGAAAATCATGATTTTCATTAATTTGGACCATTTTTAGCCAGGTGGCCAAAATGTAAAATAAGCAGACAAATATTGAATATAAATTTTTGAATTTTGAATGGGCAAGCAAGTTTTCAATTTAAGGAAACTACAGATAATACTTGACTGGGGGTAGACTAAAAAAAGACACACAACTGATGAGTCCCAAAGTGACAACTGAGTTGACCTGAGTAACATTTTTGCAAAGACAGGTGCACAGGGAATGGTAATTGGGTTGGGATTAGTCCTGGGTCAATTTTATGGTTCTTTTCGATTCGAGTGGTTTCATTGCACTATCTTGGCACTGTACATGCCCAATTGCCCACCCTGTCTTGTCTCATCATAATCAAACTCATCATCGTCTGATGTGTAACATGGTGGCTAATGGCTGTGTAGCAAAGTAGCAACTGACTGATGATAAGCGGTAGTTTGCATTTCAAGCAAACTATCAAAGTCTACTTCCTACATAATCCTGACAGAATCGAATTGCGTGCTTTCTATGCATGGCTGCTTTACTGTCATTCTATCTACGTAACTATTTTTACTGGAGTATATAACGTGAGTGAGTGACCCAAAAATAAAGATTAATCTTTCATTCATTAGCGATAGTGTCTTGTCCCCTTTTTATCCTCGCACTCACCCACCATTCCTTTAATAGGACAACAATTCCTGCCATATTTTCCACATTTTTACCTGTGTGATCTTAAATCATCTTGTCCCAGAGACGAAATGGTCTAACTCAACTCACTTTTCAGTTGAATTCTTGAGTTGTGACAGAGTATTCGCTTTTTTGGCAAAGATATTTCAGTTGAGTTGAGTTCAGTCGAAAAAGGACTCAGAGCTGAAAGTGAGTTGAGTTGAAATGTCAACATGTAAAGAATGTAGTTGCTATGTTCTATGTATGTGTAGTGATTGTTGAACGAGAGATAGAGAGTGAATTCCTCCCATAAGAAAACATGGATTACTCCATAGTTGCTGCTATAAGAATCAAAGAATGGTTCAGCTGGTCACACACTTAATTGCCTTACACTTGACATTAGTTTATACAGTGGTTTGTGTGTAGACTTGACCAAATGACATTTCATTCAACATTTAATTTCATCCTAAGTATATGCTTTGCTACATGGGAAAATGTCTGAGCATAAAATTAACTCCATTCTCCTTCTCATGCAAAGTGATTGTTATTATTATCATTACCCACCTATGTCACTATGTACCAATTTGTACCTGCCTATGTTTGGCTTGGAATTTTCCTGAGATAATGTTTTGCTTATATAATGATAATACTTACTACATCTACCTACCTATAATATGAGCCCCATATACTTTTACAGTAGATACATATTACACATATGCACTATGTCATAAAATGCAAGTATTTTTGAGATTGTCGTAGAACATTAAAATATTCAACATGAAAAGAGACTTAATAAGAGTTTGG
>JABASI010002208.1:0-20620 GCA_019776505.1 Tomocerus nigrus
TGTTTATAAATGCCTATTTTTAGTGCTTATTTTGGGGATTTTTAGGACTTATTTGCCTGCCTTTTTTGAGATTTATCGTGCCTGCTTTTCCTTTCTCTGGTAATCATGTACTGCATAGGATCTGCTTGTATGTAATGTACTACTACTAGTAGTAGACTGTATTGTAAAAAGTGGAAATGAATGGAGATGGGGCAAAATGATTTATCCCGTCCGCCTGCGTCCCGTGTGTGTGTGTGCGTGGCTATGTGGTAGAGAGTTGCACGGGCATGGACAGCTCTTATGGCAGTTGCCCGCCAGCCACCCAAGATTTTTCGTGGACAAGGCCGTATGTGCCCATCCGCTTGTCATTTAGATGTATGATAGTCATACTTCCTTTTCCATACATTGCATACATAATATAAAATAACAGTAGTATATAAGTTAAATACTGTTAATGTTTCGATATAGTGTACAGATATAGTTCGTAGTCTGTCTTGTCTGTTACTATTAAAGCCCTTAGTAATGTGCAATTGCAATTCGTGTCGTATGTTATAATCGTATATGTTAAATTACTCACCTCTGTCCCTTGACGACGACTTCCATTTAAATGTAAACACTTTTTCACAACTTTAACAATCGATGATTGACGTTTTCAATGTTCTGGCAGCTATAAAGCAATACCAACAGTAACATCATAATTTTTGTAGAAGTTTAATTAATTTGTTAAAAAAACAAGCATTGACAAAGCGCTTGAAAAACATTACGGGCATCAGCTAATCCAAGCGGGCGGGTCTGGGCAGCTCTTTTCTGTGTGCCTAAGTGCCTAGCCTACTGCCTAGTAGGCAGTAGGCAGGCAGTGGCATACTGATACTGATATTATTGACACTGTACTGTACTCTGTACTGCACTGTAGTAGCAAGCAGTGCATGATAAACATGTCTCTACTCTTTGCATTTTGCATATCTGTAGATTTACTTGGAAAATAAACGGACAGTTTAGACGCTAGTCTGCTCTAAATATTTTCAATGCAAATTATATCGAGTGGCACATGTTACACGATATGTACAACATATCACAATATCAACTGATTTAAGATGCCCTGAAAATACCAATATAAATATTGAATTAGAACCATAATTTGACTATTTGACTGAATTTGAAAACTTTTGCATACTTATTTGTACCATTGTCCCTACCCTACCTACTCCGATGTATATCTGTAATTCTGTGCAAAATAAAACGCAGTAACTTCATTCAGAGGAAATGAACAGTTAAATTATTTAATTAAGAGTTGCACAAATGGTTGAACACTTTTGATTTACTTTTAGTCAAAAAATAGCTAGGTACCTATACTATGATATGTTTAAGCGATTATGATTTTATTTTGTGCTTCAAAATCTTTGTAACTACATAGTCAATTTATAGGATTATGTGGAGTTATTTAATTCCAAATGACAAACTGCATTTTTTGATGGATGAGAACGTAAGTATCATTGTTTTAACTTCAGGCTGAAGAATGTGTCACGATCAGTCTTAAAGCGGTTTCATAGCAATTCCCATCATACTAACTTATACCTACCAACCAACCACCACTTCGAACCCATACCCATACCATACACTATACACATAGACAGCAGAGGTGTATATGATATAGTTACCTAGTTCATCGTTCTCATTACCTTCGCCTTCGCCTTTCTTCATTGTACCATTGTATTATTATTGCAGTATAATCACAATTTTTTTTACATCCCATTAGTTTCACATATTATCCACATCTATGTAAATAAAGAAAAATCAAAAGACAAAAGAAATCAAAAGACATGTTATTTACTTCTTAGTATAAAAGAGATTTGCATCCTTATATTGCATCCGTAAAAATCATTCAGCTCTTTCTATTTCTGTATTCATCTTTATGAAAGACCTGCGCCCAAAACCATATATTATTATGTACATAGAACAAAAATGACTATTCAGATTTCCTAGTTTACAAATATTAACCCTCTTCAGTTCCCTTTACATTATAATTTGACCTATAATCAGAAAAGGTATAATATACATAGGTAGGTACCTAAGTTACTATAAAATATATCAGAGTGCTTCATGGTGACATTGACCATTACAACTTTGGCAATGGAGATGAATAGTAGTAGGTATAGGAAACTCCCCACACAAATTAGAGAAATCAACCATCTGAATTACATGCCATGCCCTTTAGACGTTATTTTATTCTTTCCAACACAGTTAGCAGTTTTAAAACTTAACATGGATTCACAATCCGAACAGAAATATATAATCAAGATTAAATTCCTCGTTCAAAAAAGAGTTGCTTTAAAATGCTTGCAGCACATTACATACAGCTTACATTACATCGGCACATAACATACAGAATACCAAAAGGTTTTCTACTTTGACAGAACACTACTCACAATAACACATACACCATCCAAATTGGAAATAGCTGGTGTATCTGTACAGGTGTGATTACCGTGTAGCCTATGCTAAGACAAAAGGTTGCATAATATTGCATTGCATTGGGATGCGTTTGGGAAATATATGCGAATAATTAATGGCATGATTCCATTGGTGATGTTTATCAACGAATACGCTGTATATACACGTACTGACTTTATATATGCTGTACATATACTGTACATACACCAATGCCACAGCTGGGGACGGTGATACGTACCACGGGTTACATAATCTTATGGATATCAATTATTTTAATCATACGTATTAATTACCCCATTGACCAAGTAATTTCATTAATAGAAATGGGTAGTCATTAGTTAAATGGATGATAATTTAATATTCTAAGCAATTAAAAGTAACGCATGCATGATAACATTAACATTATGTAGCTGTTGTTGGGCGCCAACTTCTTTAATTGCATCTTCAGTGCAAAACTATAAATATTGGTTTTCCAATGTTTTGTAATTTGGTAACGTTAGACGGACGCTTCCAATTAGTTGGCGGTGAAGTGGTACCTCTTTGGTTGTTAAAGGTACCATTAAGCCAGATATACCTGCAAAACTTGTGGGAATTAATGTTAGCAAGAAATGACACTTACGATGCAACGCAATCACTGCAATTTGCTTATATTTCGCTACTAGCGGCTGGGTACCAAAGGAGGGTACCGGGTAATGAGCTATTACCCGGTTGGAGCACCATTTCCGTCCAGCGTAAAGCGTGTAATACATAAAAAGTTCTTTGTAGTTGTTTGGTTGGAAACTTATTGTGTTAAATCAAAAATGATTATTTTTTCAATTCCGGGTACCCTTCTTTAATTTCAGAAAATTTGATGCTGAAATTTTGGCCCTACTCACAGCATCATAGATCAGAGCGTTGTCAGGGCACACCTTTGCCATGCAGACAATGTCATCGTGGGCAGCATAACGATACCCTCTGCTTTCAGTCTGACTGCTGAATTAAATGCTTTCGAATCGAACTGGTATTTCTTCCCATTATTATACCAATTTAGAAGGTACCTTTTTTGCTATTTATTACGGAATTTTAGCAAAAAGGGTTACAAACTGACGTAGAGCCATATTAGCATATAAATAGTATTCCTGTTTTGAAAATAGACTAATTTAATGCCTACTATATCTGGCTTTTGCAGTTATATCTAATACGGACCTAGATGGGAACAAAACGAGTAGCACTTTACCTTGTAATTTACCTGTATTTTCCTCAGTTTTAACCCATGCCCGGACTCACAGCAAGACGCTTAAACGCTTGCACTCAGGCAACTCTTTAGTCTCTAGATAGAAATCTCTTCCATGTCCTTAGCTGTTATAACATGAAATAGAGGGTCCAGGCCGCCATCTACGGGATTGTTTTGATACGTTATCGCAACGCATGGGGCGAATGTTTGAAGGCGTGAATGAAATTGGGGGATGAATGAATTGATGCTTCATTTATGCGGTTGTTGTAAAGCATACTATGCTACACACTTAATGTGCCCGCGATAGACAAACAGTACATAGTTTCCTACCTAACTATCATTCTGAATGTAAGGCCGCCGGTCAGGTTCCTGCAGTCAGTGTTTTTAAATTTTTACTTTATTTCGGTGTAAATCCGAAAAAGCAGAGTAAAGCCTAATAACAGCAAAAAATATCGTTTTCAAAAACTACTTTATAAAAGATTTCAACTACTAGCGCACGTTCCTGCTCAGCTATGGCGTTAGTGTGTGCAAGTAAGACCTTTATCAAACTTTTCTTTAATCAATTGATTTAAATGTCCATAGTAGATTTGAATGGCATTTTTTTAAACAAAAACAAAACGTAAACTATTATGTTAGACCTTGCATGAAAGATATGTATGGATATGTAAGACCTTGACCTTTTCAGTGCAACAGCTTAACAATGTTAGAATAGTTGGTATTAAGCTCTTTGCTTACCATAAATGTCAGTTGTCAGTGTAAAATATCATGCGTTTTGCTGAAAACAGGCAACTCATTTTTATGTATTTAATCTAAAAAATAAGGCTCGGCCATCGAATGCACATTTTTGGTGTAATTAATATCTATTTCAAAACTATTTTGGATTTTAGTTTCAAATGAGGTGCCAGAATCGCCGGCTATTTCACCAGTTTCAGGCAGCGTCTTCGAAAGACGTCTCATAGAAAAATATTTACTGGAAAATGGGGAAAAGGACCCTGTAAATGGCGAACCGCTTACTAGTGACATGCTTATTGATATCAAAAGTAAGTTTTTCTAATACCTAGACCTACTCACGACATTATAATTTCATAAAAAGTTGTAATGTTACAACCATAAACTTTTCAGTTTTGTATATTTCGTTAAATGATAAATAGCTCCGCCTATTTGGAAGGCTCGACCTCCTTCAGCTACCAGTATACCAGGATTATTAAAATCACTACAAGATGAATATGATGCTGTCATGTTACACAGGTAAGCTCTTTTTACAAGTTAACAAATATTTTAAATATTATCTCTTACTCGAAAGTTTTCACGTTGGCAGTTTGAAGTGGATATACTTTCTTCAATTACAGACTACAATATCTAGTATACTAAATGAAAATAAATAACGGCATCAATCTAGCAATTAAAAAAAATGTAGTAGAAAATTTCTATTCGAGAACGTAAAACTGGTTTCTTTATTTCAGTTTTAAATAAGTAGATAGAAAAGATAGGTGTCAATTTTCAGCGTGATTAAAAGGAAGCCAAGGCTTTATTTAAGAAATAGTTCCTAGACATTCAAAGGACTCCTTCTATGAATGTGAAATCAGTAGTAAAATAGTATAGAATTATTGAAATTATAGAAAAATTAATCGTGTGTTAACTATTGAAACTATTGTTAATAGTCCACAAAAAGTCTTGTATACCGAAACATTATGTTAATTGACATTCTGAATTTCTGACCTATGTATCTGCCTATGTCTAATGTACCTAATATCTTCTTCAGCTTTACTATAAAACAACAACTACAAACCACCAGACAAGAATTGTCGCATTCGCTATACCAGCATGACGCTGCTTGTCGTGTCGTTGCTAGACTGACGAAGGAGTTGGCGGAGGCTAGAGAAGCACTGGCTACATTAAATCCCCATTCTGCAAGCTACGTGCCCAGATCATTGGTAACACTATACAATATTTCGTGCAATTCGAGTAGATAAATAAATACCGTAGTCATTTAATATTATAACACTTACCTAATTGCATTTTGTTACTTTGTTAGTCGGACATTCTGAGTCGGACAGAACCTAACTAAACGTGCCGCAATAAATAACTTCTGATTTTATTTTAACAGATCTCGAATGAGTCGGATGCAAATGAGTCGAATGAGTCGGATAGACACTACAGACCGAAAAATGTGGTCTCAAAAGTTGAAGTTATTGGAATTAATCAACAAGTGTGTCAAAAAATTGAAGACGCCGCATCAGTTCTTACACAGGAAAGAAAAAAGAAAGGAAAATCTGTCCCCGAGGGCTTGTATTCATCAGAAGCAATTCATAATTTTACTGCGGTTTCATCTTTCAATGTAAATATATTAAACGCTGTTTTTTCTAGCTTCCAAAGCAGCAAACATTGATTATTATTATTGTTATTTGTTCTTACTATTCCATTTTTACTTTAGGGACTACACAGTGCAAGTGCACCTGGTCTTTTATGTCTTGACGTGCAACAGTCTACGGTTGTTACCGGTGGAAATGATAAAGCCGTCACCGTATTTAATTTGGACACAGAACAAATTGTTTCCGTAATGAAGGGACACTCAAAGAAAGTCATGGCAGTGGCTTTCCATCCTAATACTGTAAGCACATAAAATTACATTATATTAGAAAAAACATACTAGAATTTAAAATAAAATCTAAAAATCCAAAAAAATATTTAATAACACCCCTTTAACTTCTATAAAATATATTGAGGGTTGTATTTACCAAAAAAAAGTTTTTGTCAAGCTTGTCCTTTTGCATATTATGATGCGTTGGTTATTTTAGCTACCAATATGTTTATGTCTGAGACACTGAGAATGGAATACAGGGTGTATCATGTTTTGATATTTCTGATTTGACATGACATGACATGAGTTTTTGACATTTGACAATAACATTTGCCAATGAAATGATGTTTTTTTTATATAGGAATTGGTGTTAAGCGGATCAATGGACTCTACAGTTAAACTTTGGAGCATTTCAAATTCTCAATTAATCAATACTTTTGAAGCTCATGATGGCGCAATTACCGGACTGGCTTTACATCCTACTGGAGACTATGTCTTAATTTCCTCAATTGACCATTATTGGTCGTTTTGCGATTTGCACACTGGCACAGTTTTAGCGAAAGTGGTACGTTATTTTGAATGACAAAAGTATCGTAGTTTGTTGATAAGCACAAGAATTGTAAAAATAAATAAACAAATCTGTGTATATTCTAGTGTGGCGATAAAGAATTCCCGTTGACAGCAGCAAAATTTCATCCTGATGGATTAATATTTGCGACTGGTAGCTTAAGTGGAAATGTGGCTATCTGGGATGTCAAACAACAAAGTAATGCTGCAAACTTCATGGGACACGGAGGTAAAATAAAGTCCTTAGCATTTTCAGAAAATGGTTACTACCTCGCCACCGCTTCAGAAGATTCCTGTGTTAAAATATGGGACTTACGAAAATTGAAAAACATTAAGACAATTCAAATGGAAGACGGATTTAACATGACAGACTTGTCTTTCGATGAAAGTGGATCTTACCTTTCTCTCTCCGGAAATGACATAAGGTATAATAATAATAATAATAATGTGATTCAATATTCAAAATGTATCCTACAACAGCTAACATTCTGCCATAGACGGTTTTGCCTTCTTTGTAAGAAAATGATTTTTATGTTAGTGTTTACAGTTAAAATTGCTATTCCTTTTTATTTACTAAAAATAATGTGTGAGTGAAATTGTCATTGTTTAAATTGTTTTCAGGGTATATGGGTGTAAATTATGGAACGAGATAGCTGTCTTCTCTCAACACAAGGCATTGGCGACTGGCGTTCGTTTTGGCAGAGATGCTTCTTTCCTGGCCTCTACGTCAATGGATCGTAGTCTGAAAATATACGGCCCAGGACGAATCTCCGCTGCTGGGGATCGCGACTGCTAATAAAATGTACAACTATACCGTAATATTTTGCTCCTTATTTTAAATCCTTGACTACAGTTAAATAAAATAAATTCTGTTCACAATGTTCGAAATCCAATTACCATGTATTAGTATCCAGTAGGCTTTAGTTATAGCTATTGGCAATTACTTCTGAAATTCTGTTTAATGAGCTAAGTTACATATTTAAATTTTGGAGCCTTTAATTTAAATGTGTTTGTAATAAATATTATTTGTATTTCCAGGTTATTACCATTTTGTTGTCCATTAATAACAATAACAATAATAATAATATTAAAACATGTATAACTTGAATTACAATCGCCCACAGTTTTCAGTCTATTAATGGCTTATGGCTCATTAATAAACAACGTAATATTATAATTGTTTTGATGGGAACCAAACTAGTAATGTTACTACCAAAGAAATTGTAGCTTCTTAAGTGTCAAAACGATGCTTATCTTTCACATTTTGCACAACCCCATATCGAATCCCATACGCTTTGACGGCTAGAAGTTCTTTCCGATCCAATTTTCTCATTTAAAATTTTCTCTTCATGTTGTCCAAAACTTCCGTCGATTTTTTCCAGCATAGAGTGGAACCCATTACCAACAGTGTAAGACAACTAGTGCAAATACCTTATTAGAATCTCTACGATGAGTGTCTCATAAAAACTGTTTCTGTAAAATCGAATTCCTGCAAAGATTCCCACTGCGCCTGCACGCATAAAAATAAATGTCGGAAAAATAAAAGAAACACAACGTTGGTTGTAGAATAATATTTCGGATTTGCAGTTGTTGAAAATACTCTGATTTTGACGTTCATGTCCATGACGGTACTGAAATTTAAACACAAAGTGTAAAGTAATACATTATATTATAGCCTTTCACAAAGTCAAAGGCAAAGAAAAGCAATTGTTGTTGAACATTTCAAGTTGAAATTTTCTTTAAATTATTGATAACTATTTGTATTATATTTAATTCAATACTGACTGTAAATACTTTGCATTGCATCTCAAAACTTAAACTATTATTTTACATTATACCAACTATTGTTCTCCATTACTATATGCAAATTATAATGGCAACATAAAATAATACCTAAGTCTATTTTTTGTGGCACAGGCTCCATATTAAAAAATTCCGGCCTTTTTTTTACAAAATGGCAATAGAAAGGATACCTCAATATTTGCTACTTCTGTAAAATCTTTATGAGATAAACTGAAATACATAGGAGCAAAACATTGATAGCATATAAGTAGGTACCTACTCAAAAATCGTCAATTATAAAAGTCAATAAAATGAGAAACGGATTTCCAATTCTTTCTGGGAATATCAAGCATACTTTCTCACTGGGTCTTTGTCCAAGGAGGGCCTCGTGTGGGAGAAGGGGGGTTTGAAGGGTCACCTGACTGGGAGTACAGTAAAATCACTTTTGAAGCATAAATGAGCGATAAATAATGAAGCTGATATTTGTCATTATTTGATATTATTGAATTAATTATTTTTAATAAAAAATTGTTTATGCCTCTTTTGTACTTTTTTAATTAAATTTAAAAAAAATGAAAAAAATGGAGGACTTGACGTGTCCAAAGTTCTTGTGGCAATGACAACCTTTTCTGCGAAGTCCTCGTGCCGCCCAGAGGGTTGTCTTAACCCAAGGAAAACCCTCTGGCCGGAATCAGCAATGAAATATTTTCCTGGACATAGCCAGTGTGCGATAAATAAGAAAACCAACTCTGCAATTAGAAAAATTGGTGGAAACCATTTCCACAGGAATATCTCGAACTTTATTGTAACGTCCTTGGCAACTTCAAATTGAGCAACAGAGTCCCTTTAAAGAAATTATAAAAGGTTTAAACAAGCAAACAACAATTAATTATTGAACACCCGTATTTAAAAGATTTAAATAAAAAAGGTGGCCAATTTTTTAAAGGGCCATAAATTTCAAATATAACAATTTTCAATTTTGATTATCAGGGAATTTAATATTACCTACCCTGAAATTACTTTTAATCTAATGATACAATGTTAATAGTATTACTAATATTGTATTAAAATAAATGATAAATCGTACTAGAATTGAAAGTCGATTTTACATCGATTCTGTGTATATTTGAATAAGAATAAATGCAAAATTCCTAAAATCACGATGATCTTTCAATATTTCATCGTATTACGTATAGAGATTTAAAAAATAAATAGTAAAATGTAGTGTCTGTATGTTACTATAAAAAAGGACGTCTTTTCTATACATAGATACACAAAGTAGAAACGTTCTCATTAAAAAAAATTTTACTGCTGTAGATTTTCCTAAAATATAATTTGCATATTGAATGTATTTTTACGAACCTAGAATCAAATTCTCAAAAATGTCGCAAATCCAATTGATTCAACATTCGCACTAATCTGTTCTCAGAAGATCGGAAGTTGAATAAAACGATACTAATAAGGATTTGTATAGGAGTAAAGAAGGCCAAAAATATTAGCTCCGTGAAATTTCTTTAGGGGTTCTTTACTTCATAAATCAAATGAAAAATCTGATAAAACACGAACAGAAAGTGAAATGCAAAAGGAACCACATCGTGCTAAAAATGTAAATGTAAAATTTAGGTCGGGCTTTTGCTGGTAGGTGGTACTAACAATAAGTTTCTTAGTATCATGAATAAATTCATCATCTTTCACCATTAATTGATTCTGAATTTAAGACAAAAATGTTATATTTATAAGGACTTAGTTGGACGCTTTCTAAAAAACATTAAATTATGCATAATATTCTAAATTGGTCCTTTAGATTACTTAATTTGGTTAATGCAACCTTATTAAAGTGGCTTCTAGAATTCTTCAAAAGAATACGATCGTTCTTTTCCAAATTGGCAGTTTCCAGATGTGCATCCTAAAATGGTTTTGGGCATGATTGGTAAAAGTAGAGATAGACTATTTATGTATAGGTTATCTAGTTATCTTGTTCATATCCCCTGCGACGAGTTGAGGTTACCAGCTAAAATGCGACAATTCTGGTGTTATTATCAGAATGTGAATCCTTTTCTTTATACGAATTATGAGGTTGATATTTTCGATAAAATGAATCTAGGTCATCGAAATCGAAATAGTGAAATGACATTGGGGTGCCGGCAAGGTGAGATTTCGTCGGCTTTGTATAGATATGAATGCTCAGGACCAATCCCGACAACACCCCACACCGGCCACACCCCCACATCCCAAAGAGGGCAAAACGACATTTTCTTAAGTGGCATTTCTAGGGACTTAGCAATTCTTCTCGGCGGCAACATTTTTTGAAATTGCCGGCACCATTTATTGAAAAGAAAAATTCCAAGTAAAAAGAATGTTGCCATCGAGAAAAAATAGTTTTTCTCTCTTTGGGGGATGTCGATGTAAGTGGGGTATGGTCGCGCGGGATTGGTCCGGAGTCAGAGTCAGAGCGTTGATATCTAAACAAATCCCACGAAATCTCACATTGCTCCTGCACCCCCTCCGGGCTGGGGAGGAATGAAACGACTTCTCCAGGTCATGTCCGGTCCACATCCGATGAAGCATAAGCGGATATTTGGAGATACACGATACACCCACGGACCGGCTTTTCCTTCTATGTCTTAAATCAAAGAAGAACGACATAATATTTTATTATTTTAATTTTCGGCTTTGGTCATCCTATGGTCAATGTTTTAGTGACAGTATCTGTATAGGGGCGGTTGTTAGTCTTGTTAGTGATTGGTGCTAAAGATAAGTGTCTGTGACAGATACGGACACAGACTAAGGTGTAAGGGGCTGACATGACTATGACTGAAGCGTTTTTACTAAGTGTCATTTCTATACTTTTATAAAGAAAGTACATCACAAATTATGTTTGTTTACGCTGGATTTAGGTAGATACACGTCCACCGTTCATCGCAAAATCGTGCCGTATGTTAAGTAAATCAGTCAACTAAATATGGCCATAGCGGTTCAAGAACAACCTTATTAGGTCTCCAAATCAATACTCAAAAGATTATAGTTTAATTAACGACAAAATTATATATCAGTATACCACAAATATCCCGACGGAATCACTTCATACCTGGTAACTTCATCAATTTATTAAAACTTAATTAATTTAATTTAAGTGATGCGTTTAGGATTCCAATTTCAAAGTCGAATATTGACAATTAGATGATTCGTTTCTTACTAGGTTAGACCCATAATATTTTTACTCGCATCATACTAACTATTGAGCATCTTACCACAGGAGTTTTTTAAAAATAAACAATTACTGAGCCAGAAAAATGGAAGGTGCCGGCATATTCAGGGTTCCTGTAAAATGCAATAACCAAGAAGCTGAAAGTAAATTATAGTTACCTAAATATGCATAGTAATTTTAATTTACTAAATATCAAATGTTTTGTAATTAAATATTATGTATTGTACATATTTGTATTTTGTAATAGAATTCGTTTTCAAAACGAACCGATAGTTTTGCAGATTTTGCAATAATTTTAAAATTCAGTTCCAGTTTGTTTTGCATTTCACTATAGCATGATTATTTTAAAGCAACAGCAGAGTCACAAAATGGCAAAAAAAATTAACAACATTGTTCAGGTGATCAGATCACTACTGCATACTGTGGCCAACAAATGAGTCTGTGGTTCCTAGCTGAGTTGGTTTTATTCTCCTGGCTGCTCGCATACCTATGATACTAAATACTAACTGAACACCTACTAATATTTTCCTTCAGTTTCTGTGCACATTGCATGCATTGCACAGTCGCGCATACCAGCAGCATTAAAAGCGGTTTTGTCAGATGTGATTAAGTGATGGAATTATCTGAATGAATCTGTAGAATAAGGTAGAGACGTTGTTTGTATTATGTCAACTTTGACGGGAAATGCAATCAACAATACATATTGATAGATTGTAGTTCCACGTATTGACATTCGTCTGCAAATTCTAAGTATTATTATTATTTTAACTCAACTTTTTGTGAAATTAATACGGAAACGGATATTTTCCTTTTACGAATTCTTTATCTACGAACAATAGTCATCGGGTGGATAATAATCATTAGAGTTTGACAGAATACATAATTTATGAGAGATCATCAATTAGAAGCAACATTGTGTAGTTTTTGTTCCTGATTTCACCTTCATTGTGCATCCGACTAACAGTGAAAAGTATAATTATTAGTCTTCTACCATCAAACTTGCCAACTATAAATACATATAATCTTAGATTATTTTTTACAGTATTGATCAATGCATATGTTTTTGTTGCATTCTCAATAACTTTATATTTGTCGTTCTTATCGTACAAAAATATCAGATGATCAGAGGAGTACTAGTCACTATAGTTTGTTCGATGTTTTCAAAATATGTTGAACATGATCAATAATGGCATACGGATCTGTCAACCTATCCATCCACATTCAATTATGACTGCGCTGTGACACAGGGCAATGTCAATAAATTTGCTCCGACTCCGAGTCCGTTTTTCACTGATATGTCATATGTCGGACATATTTCATTTTTATCAATTTTGCGGTTGACAGTCTAAAAGTTTATCGTTGATCGTCAATCGTTGGTACAATACTGCTTATGAAACTACAATATTTGTTTGAAAGTCGTAATCATACCTAACCGGTATTTCTGGTTCCAATCAGCAGAACAGCATGAAATGTCAGTAATTCGCATTTCGTATTTTAATTATTTTCAAACATTGTTTTTCATTATATGTACATGATATAATTTACAACCACAACTCATTGGTCAGTGGCCAGGGGTAAAGGGAATTAGAAGACTTTTATTTTATTTTTGCAAGAAAGCAAGAAAGAAAGTTTCGTACGAAATACTTGTGTTAAGCTTCGAAATCCGTAGGAAAAATTGAAAAATGTTTCATTGTTGGTTTGGATTTTCGATAAATATTTGATTGATGGTGAATCTGATATTTTTGTACGGTTCAATTTTCGTTTACTAGGATGTATCCTGGGATGAAATTATTTTCTTTGTCAATATATAATTCCATTCAACAAAATGTTTTTAACAATATTTTTAAAATTTTAAAGTTCTTTGAAGAGCAGAAGTAGATGCAATGGTTATCTTTCTTTGTCCAATTGTTCCACAAATTTGTACTTCGCAAATTGCAAAGCTTATCTAATATACCAGGTACATTTTTGATTAATTAATTAAATATTTAATTTACTCTATAAATACAGAGTGACTTTTTTACAGCTTTTGCCATCGGACATCGGACTTTTACCATGCACATCACTATCTCCAGCCTTAGTATCTCACCATTTTTTTTGAAAACTTTTCCTCCACCAAATTGAGTTTTCACTTTCCTTTCGTGTTAAAAGGAAGATGAAAGTTTTATGAAAGTGAAAAAGGCGTGAAAAAACTTTTGGTAAAGACTTCGACCGAAAAGAGATGTTTTTGTAAACCGTGAACGTGATATAGCAAAACATACAATGTCCCAGCATGTTTATTTCCGTTGTATCCGATGCAAAAGTCTTTATTAATGGTTTTGAAGCCATTTATGACACAACATCACAATTAATTTATTTCAGGCTTCAGAAATCTGTGGTGAAGAAGCAGCTTGAAAAACTACTTGTCGAGCCCCGGAGCATTATCTTTCATTATAATGAAACTACTAAAGCCAAACTGGATCAACCATGATGGTAATAATATTAACTCTGTTGTAAAAAATATTTGTATACAAAACATTTGGAAAAATAATGAAACCTTTTTGAACAGGGCAACCCATTTTTGCTGTTGATATTCATCCAGATAACACTCGTTTCGCTACAGGTGGACAAGGTACTTACTTTCCTAACTTGTCCCGTGATCGTTTAACTAAGTTTATTAATTCTATTCATTTCCGGCCCGAGTTAAATTAATAGATAGAATACTAAAGACATTTTTCAAATATTTAGGTGGGCATGACATGGTTGGCCGAATTGTGATATGGAATATGAACCCGATTTTAAATGAAGAAGATGTCGACAGTAATAAGCAGCCGAAAATACTTTGTCAATTGGATCACCATAATGGTATTCTTTTCCAAAACACATTGTCTGTATATCTATGTTATATCGTATAAACTTTCATAGGTATGTATCCCAATTGACTTGGTCAGAAAATTAATTGTAAAAGTTACTGTTTCCTATTTCGGTTTAATCTACATAAGATTTCATCATAGTATAACCGACAAGTTTTATTGTTAATTGAAAAAACAGATGAAAACATAATAATTTCATTATTTTCCAATTTACAGTTACAGATTTATATTTTGCCAGCAGGCAGATTTAATGTGCGCGTTTGACCCTTGTAACAAAATAATTGTAATTTATATTGACGAGAAAAACAATATGAAATCGCGAAATTCTAGCATATTCAATCACTATAATAATATTTAAACATTTTATAGCATGTGTCAACAGTGTACGTTGGAGCCATTCTGGACGTTATTTGGCATCTGGAGGAGACGACAGGATTATTATTATTTGGAAATTAAGTGGGTCTAGGTATACGGGGACATCCATTGTTGCCGGTAATAGTGACTTTGGAAAGGCCAACTATGAACAGTGGAGAAGTTTGTCGGTGCTTAGGAGTCACACGGGAGATGTTTTAGACTTGGGATGGTCACCTGGTGACAAATATTTGGCATCGGCCTCCGTTGACAACACCGTTGTTATTTGGGATGCTAATAACTTTCCCCAAATAGTAACAGTTCTCAAAGGTAAAAATAATTTCCATATTATATATATTTAATCATGTCTAAGTTACACTACTACCTATTTTCAGGACACACTAGTTTTGTCAAAGGAGTGACTTGGGATCCTGTTGGAAAATATGTCGCCACACAATCTGATGATCGATCTTTAAAAATTTGGCGAACATCAGATTGGAATATGGAGCATATGGTTGTGGAACCATTTGTAGAAGTAAGATTTGTGTTTATTTATATTTTATATTTAATGAAATCTTTTATTTTGAATGAATACGTTCAGTAGAAAATTTTTGATTTTTTTCAGTGTTGTGGAACTACACATGTTTTGCGACTGAATTGGTCCCCTGATGGTCTGTACTTGGTTTCGGCACATTCAATGAATGGAGGTGGTCCTACCGCACAAATAGTAGAAAGAGATGGGTGGAAAACCGACAAAGACTTTGTCGGACACCGTAAATCCGTTGTCTGTGTTGTAAGTTGAAGCAAATGAGTATTATGGCTACAATAAGTGTTCATTCCATTTTCTTGCCGAAGGAAAAATAATTTGTATTGTATTCCATTTTGTAGAGATTCAATAAAAATGTAATGCAGCAAGAAAAGAGCAGAATAAAACAATGCTGTGTAGCCCTAGGATCTCGTGATCATTCTATCTCGGTGTGGTCAACGGCCTTAAAAAGGCCAGTCGTGGTTGTGAAAGATGTGTTCGAAAATACAGTTATGGATTTGTCTTGGTCTTCTTGTGGGACAATACTGATGGCTTGTTCCTGTGATGGGTCTGCCGTAGTTGCCAAATTTTCTTGGTCAGAAATTGGCAAGCCACTGTCGTCGGATGAAATGGTAAATTTAACGACTAGAATTTCAATGAACAGGTGTTGTTCTAATTTCTAATTTCTAATATCAAATTTTGACAGCTGTCACTTCATCACCGAGTTTACGGGAAAAGCGTTATGATGAACAGTTGTCAGATTATGCAAAATATTGAAGTGTTTTTGGCTCGAAAGACGGTTGAGGAAACTAAGCAAACAAAAGTAGTAAATAACAGTGAAGTATTAAATCCCAACAAGTCACCCGAAAAACCTGAAGCCCGTAATGGAAATTTTGAAAATCTGATGAAAGGGCCTACAGACAAGCAAATTGAAACAAGAACGGCAGATGGGAAACGTCGTATTACACCAAAGTTTTTACCTCCACCAGATGCTGATGTTCCCGTCACGGAGAAAAGGTAAAATATTATTTGTTTATAAAATTAGTATAATTAGTACCTACTAATTCTCTTAAATTAGGAAAAAATTCTGCAAATGCAATATATTGTTGTTGAAACTTCGTGAAGCATTAGATAGATTTCATTTCTAAAGTCAAGTTATATTTCTGTATTAATTAAGTTACTAGTTAACGGGTTAACGTAACTATTTAATTAATGTAAGAGGCGCCGGACAATTTATCATTTTACATAGAAAGACATTCCAGCCAATAAGTTAGGGTTGGAGGCTTCCTTTAGTGTGAAATAGATTTTTTGAATTTTGGAATACATTTTTTTTTCGTTTTGTTTAAAATAATTTGATTGTAATTGGTTAACGTCGATAATCTAGGTTAGAGTTTGGGTAGTACAATACAATATGCATATTATTATTATTATGTGGGAGAGTTCAGTTGGTTAATCAAACAGCAAGATGTGTAAAAGTAGTGAGTGAGAAGTACATTGAGTAGAAGTAGGAAGGATCGGCCCTCTATGTACGTGAAGTGAGACCATAATTCCCGCTTTGGACATTCCGTACAAGCATGTTAGTTTGAATCTTATGTCTGCGGAAGAAGATAAATTTAATTTTTTTTATTTGTTAAGGCAGCCGAAACTATCAAATAATTCGTCAGATTGATTAATGTGATAAAATTTGTTATTTTTGGTGACTCGATTACATGTTTCCTACTATTTAGTAAGTTTTGTAGCAGAGCATAGAGGGGAGATAAAGGTTTCGACTTTGAAGGGCTTTTAATTACTTAAAAATTTTGCAAAGAAACACTTTTTGAGTTTTAAATTAATTAATTCTTACTTTTAATCTAAAGTATCTGTAAGTCTTGAAAGAAATAATTTCTTATGAGTTTATTAGTAGTGTCAAAATATGTTTATGCAGTTATCTACCCGCCAAAAGTGTAATATTTTATAACTGTGTTCTAAACGCCGTTCAAATTCAAAAATTATGTTTACATCAGTTTCTACGGTTATTTTGTAAAAATGTTGATTGCAATTCCTAGATTGAAATTGTAATACATAATAGTTTAAAAATCACCATGTAGATTTCTGGCGTCTGAGTGTGTTTAGCATAGTTTAGTGAAGTTTTACATTTTTATTATTTTCGTCGGCAAACGGACGGTGATAGTTATTTTTCTATTGTTATTATTGTTAGGTATGTGACATTCCTTCAGTGGTTTAATTCTTTATTTATAAATCGTTTCAATAATTTATTTAAAAAGGAATGACATTTTGTATTTGAATGTTATTCATAATGTTAGCCCATCAGTTTTGTACAATGTTTTAAAAATTGTAAGTTTAAAATATTGGAGTTGCATTCTAACGATCTGACAATTTGTTAAACGCGTGTATTTTTGTGGTTTTAGAAAGGAAGTTGGGGTTTTTGAGATGAAGGAAGTAAACGAGGGGGGAGATACGACTACTTTGAGAGAGAAGATGATGCTTGGCATAGACGAATTGAGAAATAACACAGACAATAATATGCAACCATCGTCAGAAATTTCTGTCAGCGTATCAGTGCCAAAAGGAGATACAGACGAGATAATGCCAACCTCCAATAGAGTAAATTCAAATGAATTGGTCGAAAATAATAAAGTAGACCAAAATAACGAAGAGCTAATTGAATCAGCGGTCGTGCAAAGTCAATGTAATGGTCGTCGGGAATCTAGTAACAATATGGATGTCGTTCAAGTGAATGGAGATAATAAATCAGATATGGAAGAACATCCTCTTCCACCCGTCTTGACGCCTCAAGTCGAAGACAATGGAGAGAACAAAGTTTCAAAAGAAAATACGGATGATGTTAGTAAAAAGAAAGTGACCAAGCCGAAAGAACTGCCAGCAACAGTTATTCCAGTCAAAAGAAAACGAAAAAGCGTGGATGAACCAAAACCCGCTGTACCAAAGAAGGGTAAATTCCTAGGAAATACGGCTCCTTCTTCTATTTTAAAATCAACTATAGACTCCGTTGAACCATTGCCCCAAAAAGCTATTGTTGTACCCACTTCCACTGCTCCTATTGGTCTTTTACCACCGGATAAAAGTGGACCGTCTGGGATGGCCAAAACATCGTTGCCTCGCAATCGTTTAGCTCCGCTCAAAATAGAGACTGTAGTCGCCCTAAGAGTAAGTTAAATTTATGCTATGCTTAAGCTTTGTGTTTACTTATTATTATTTTAAAAAATTAATGCATTGAAATGTTACGTTTTTTTCAGATCGTTACAAAAAAAGACGAAGGTTATACGCTAGAAGTAGATAATACAACGCGATTATATACACTGAAATGTAGTCATACGAAATCGTCGTTCTCTGGTCTAGACTGGACAATTTGTACAGATGCAGCTATTAGTGGAATATCAGGGGACGCTCATAGAATAGTTTCTGTTTGTGATGATGCTACCGTACATGTATTAGATTTAAAGGGTAGATATGCCATGCCTCCGTTGGTTTTGTCAGGTCCCCCGAGTAAAGTCTGTCAAACCAGTGCATATCTTGCTATTGTAACTACCAAAGCTGGTTTGTACATATGGAATCTCCATACAAAAAAGAGCATTTTAAAATCGGAGTCACTACTTCCTATTTTAAATCAACCCGGTCCAGATTCAGGTATTTTGATTTTAAATTTTATGTTTTCCTGACTCGCTCGAAACTATTTTACTGATAAGTATTTTTGTTTAGCGAAAATGTTGGATTTGTCATGCGTCACGGTGACATCTGGAGGAATTCCAATTGTTGTCCTCTCAAATGGGAAAACATTTATGTTTAATTTAGATATGAATACTTGGTGAGGGCTCATTTCTATATAATATACTTTTAAATCTCGTAAATATTTTTCACAGTTAACAATTTCTTCTGGTGTTTAGGATGCTGTATTCGAATCCAAATGGACTGGTCTCATCTCCCTTGTTTCATGATATTGATGACAAATTTTTTATTCCGACAAGTATAGTAGAACTTAAAAGAAAACCCAAACCTCCGTCAGCTGTTATTAGTCATATTAAAATGAAACTCGCGATTGCAACGGAGGTAAAGCATCAAGTCGATGTGCAACACTGGCTTGTCATCTTAGCAAAGACAATGGCCACACAAGGTGAGATTTAGACATTTTTGAATTCATATTTACGTAACTGGGTGCAATGGAGTAACCAACTTTATTTGATTATTTGACTACACTCATAGGTTTAGGACAAGAGCTGCGACAGCTCTGCGAAGATTTATTGGGACCAACGCACTCAGGTTCCTTTATGAGTAATAATTGGAATCCAAAAATTATTGTAAGTTTTTAGTTTATGAAGTGTGTATTTTCTTTGAACTGATTTTTTGAAATCTTTCACATTTTTACAGCTACTGAATAAAATACTGTATTTTAGTTTTAAAAAGTTGATATGTATTATAGTATGGTATTTAAACATTAAATTAGAAAATTTCGACAATTTTTATTTACATCTACTCTGGAAATTTTCAATTCCTGACGTGAATTTAATTGTTTTACAGGGTTTAGAGAAACGGACCATTTTAAGGGAAATACTCACAGCATTATTAGACGATTTAAAATGGCAAGACTTATTCTGCGAGTTCAACGAACTTCTTCAGAAAGTAGAAGAAGATCATTCAGATTCAGTATAGTAATGAACCCTTATTTCCAATTTCTATAACTTGAATTTTTTTCATTTTAACTACTGAAGTCTCCGCTTTCTAATTCTAATCTAAGCTGTTGTAAATGACTGAATCCGAATATTTCAAATGTAATTATACAAAATATTACCTCTTTAGTTATGAAAGCCCGAGAATATGTCGAACTCTTTCTCCAAAATAGAATTCTGTTTGGTTCTACGTAATCAAGTGAGAGAAAATATGGAGTATTGAAAGTGGAGTCTGCTTCGAAGATTTGGTCCTGATTGCAAGTCGTTATTGATCCAAATATTGTGCCCTGGCTAAAAATTGAATCTGCTTATTAGGCAGTGGTACACTGACTTTTACATCCAACGATTTCTATTATCGGAGAAATCAGTCTGTCTGTCCGCGTCCTCTGTGTCCCAAAATCAACACAACGCATGCGCGAGTCAGACTC